>JAZKJV010004259.1:0-290390 GCA_037367405.1 Ottelia alismoides | reverse complement strand
TCGGGGAGGCATTCCCGTAATTTTGACGACCGGCACTTCTTCGGATTTAAAACCCTACTCCCCACACAACCGCCATTTTCCTTTCCCTCCCTCCAGTCTCCACTACCTGTCCAAGGGATTTCTAGGGTTTTAGCACTTCCACAGTTATACTCCATCTCCCGTGAACCCTGCCCACCCCACCCCTCCCCGACCATGGCGTCCTCGATCGCGTCCCAACTCCAAGCCATCAAGTCTCACCTCCGCGGAGCCCCCGAGCCCCTCAAGCGCCCCTTCACCCGCCCCTCCATCCTCTTCGACCCCAAGGAAGCCGCCGACATCGACCTCCGCACCATCCTCCCCATCGCCCTTTCCGGTACAAACCCTAATTCCCATCACAATTCAATCATCCACTCTCTTCGCTCGCATTGATCATCCCTCAATTACGCAGGTCTGGAAGTTTTGATCGGATTGGACTCTAGATTTCACTCCTACAAGAGCACGCTGTTCGGCAATGCGAGCCTCGAGGTCGATAGAGAGAAGTTGGTGCCGAAGGAGGAGGAGAGGATCAACAAATCCATCACCTCGTACTTCCGCCTGCTTGCCGGGCACTTGCAGCTGCCTGCGGCGGCGAAGACACTTGAGTACCTCATACGCAGATACCTGTAAGCGTGCAGTTCGATGATATCGGAATATTTCGGCATCAGTTTAGCAATTGCATTGTTTTTCGGCAATGCAGGGTTCATGTGTTTAACGTGGATGATCTGATTCTATGCGCGTTGCCATACCATGACACCCATGTGTTCGTGAGAATTGTGCAGTTGATCGACTTGCGGTGAGGATGTGGTTGATAATCATGACATTTTTCTATTAGCAGCGTTTATTGTTGATGCTGTGCTTGATTTATTGATGATGCAGTAACAACAAATGGAGCTTTCTGGAAGGTGTCAAGACCTCGGGAGCTGCTCCGCCGAGGAAGGTCATCATCCAGCAGTGCATACGTGATAAAGGATTGTTGGAGGTTCTATGTAACTATGTCAGTATTTCTTATCGGAGCACTGTCTTCTCTTAGGGTTGATTTTGGTATCACATGAGTTTGCTAATATTTTTTTTGCTTCTCCAGGCATCATCTACAAGAGAGTTTGGGCATGGGAGGACTGTAATTTGCTTCTGCACTGCTGTGGTTGTTGAGGCATTAGGTTCAGTTCAGAAATTAGACGATGATACCGTGAGAAGGGTTCTTCCTTTTGTGTTCAATGGACTTAACCCTACAATGAAAGGAGGTCGGGAGGAGAAGGTAAATTTTACTTCATAAGTTGAATGTTTGCTTGCTATTTCAATTAATGTTTCAAATATCACATCCCGTGCACGGGAATTAAAAGAGGCCCTTCTACCACAGAGAATGTGAAATATCAGGAACAGATTCTTCATGCGTTTTAGCTTTGATTTGATTAATGTTTTTGGATGCTAGTCAGGACTCAGATGAGATATAGTATTCGAGTATTTGTATTCTGGAAGATAGAATATACTACAGAAAAGACGAGTGTACTGAAGACTGTCTACTACAATGCATCAGCTATATGTTTCTGAAAGCACTCACAACAATTTATTGAATAAATCCACTGTAAAACACGCATAAAAACATGAAATGAGACATGTTGAAACTTTTACACGTGTATGCGTCAGAGATTTGAGTGTTAATGAGAGAATTGAGAAGACTGTGACTAGATTTGCTAACCGAGGAAAGAACTGGTACAAGTGGTCAGATTTTTGCAGAAATTGATGGATATGTGGATGCAGCTTCAATTTCTTTTTCATTATAATAACATATTTCTTACAAGAACCTAATTTAATGACAAACAATATCAAAAATCTAAACAAACTCGAATTGAAGGATTCCCAATAACAAATAATATCTTAGATATATTTTTTTAAAGAAAAATGGCCTCCACAGTATAGATGTGTATTCAAAAACTTCATCATTAATCACCTCAAGAGATTCCAAGCCTATGATAGGCAAAGAAAACATAAACAATTACGGGTTCCAGCTCTCAGCTAACGTTCTCGCATGCGCCACCACATTTTCATATAGACCCCCTCCCGACGAAAGATCACACCATTTCTGGCAAGCCAAAATGCCCATATTAAAGCTAAAAAATGAGATCACTCCTTCTCTGTACCACTCCATCCTGCCCCAATGAACTCTCAAAATTCTGCCCTGTCAGTAAACAGACCCGGTTTGGGTTCCGAACAGATTCCAAGCATCCAAGGAGCTCCTACATCTGAAGAAAAGGTGGTCTGTATCCTCAACACCATCCTGGTGCTGCGAACATGTTGTGTCTCCATTTCCAAATCCTCTTGTAGTCCATCTCACAACCTCCATGATAAAAAATGACATGAGCCTTTATTCCTTTAAGGCTCTGTAAGCCTTCCCAACATAGAAAATGCCATCACGCCAACACATGTAATCACGTCCATCTGTTGGCCCAGCCACACTCCAGTTCCCCAAGTATAATCATAAGCTCTTCCACTCTCTGATCCGATAGTTGAGACCTAAAGCGGGGGAAGGACTGCTCATTCTACACCTCTGCTACCGAAGCATCCTGGTTTGTAGCTAAAGCCCTCAAGTGAGGAAGGCGTACCCCCAGAGCCCCTCCATCGAGCCAGTCGTCAGTACATAGCCTGAAGCCATTTTTGTCCCCAAGGACCAGCCTAAAAAAACGGCGGATCTCCCTCGGTACGCCACAAATGCCAGACGGATTTCCCTCGATGAGCCACAAATGCCTCTCTAGAAGTAAGACAACGTCGACCAGAGTTCCTCGAAGCTTGGAAAGGAAAGGACACACCCATATATCTTTCGAATAACTCTGCATACAAGACTGTCACATTCTCCTCAAATACAGGAGGTCCATTTGCTAAGCAAGGCTTTATTTGTATCCTCTGCCAAGGCCCCCATCATTCTTTGAAATTGTGTCTGTCTTCCAATCTACCAATGGGATACCGTTTATTCGCCTCGATGCTGACCAGAAAATCCTCCTCATGATACCCCCAAATCTCTTCCTTACTCCAACATGGAGCACCTTGGATGAAGGAAAAAATGGGATTGCAGATAACATCGATTTAAGCAAAGGCCTATCTCTCTGTTATCCCACCGGGCCGTGATCATTTTGGGTGGATGGACGGGACTTTCACGTCTCGAAAGGCCTATCTCTCTGTTATCCCACCGGTTTTGAATGCGGATGCCTCCCTTTTTCATCACTGCAAGTTCATTTGGAATCTCAAGATCCCGGAGGGGATTGGCATCTTCCTTTGGATTCTCAGGCGTGGAAGACTTCTTACGCGGGACCGCTGCGCTTCCCTTCTCCCGAACATCTCCCCTTCCTGCGCCTTGTGCGGCCTTGACTCTGAAACCTCCAGCCACCTTTTCTTCTTGTGCCCACTCGTGCAGGACATCTGGGCTGACGTCGATTGGATTGACCGGTCATCCATGATGGCCTTCTGGGAGAGCCTTGCTGCTGCCTACTCACGCCCCCGTTCTGCTAGAATCATCCCCGTTGCGCGTATTTGGAGCATTTGGTTGGGAAGAAACAATTTATTATTTGCTGGGCAGCGTTTCTACAAGGAAAATATCTGTATCGCTGCAAACAATTTTTGTACGGATTGGCTAGCCATGTAGGTTGTCTTGGGTGGCGGATGGTATCTTGTGCACCATCCACCTCGACATTTTTGTTTTTCTTTTTTTCCCCGATGTAAGTATATCTTTCTTCTTTCATTAATAAATTGGGGCGAACACCTATGAGTGTATCCCCCTCCTTTGAGTGTCAAAAAAAAAAGCAATACTTATCTACATCCCCTAGAAAGACAGTCTGACTTCAAACCTACGAGTCTCAGCTCCAGCTTTTGAATCACCGGCAGCTAGTCCCTCAGCCTTATCTTCCATGTCACTTGTGGTACACCAAGGTACAACAAAGGTAGTTGTCCCCGTGGGGAGCGTTGCGCCATAATCTCATCCTCCTATAACCCAAAAGGAACGAACTTTGACTTTTCCTTGTCGATGTTCAGCCCAGAAATTGTCCCAAATATGTTAAGGACTGCCGAAACACCTCTGCAGCTCACCTGATCTCCCTCCACAAAAAGGAGCATTTCATCCTCATACTGCAATATAGGTATCGATATCTCACCCATGGAGTATACCTTGTAGAACCCACTCGTGACTGCGAGGCTCGAGCTCAACCATGATCGAAAGGGCATCTGTAGAGAGAACAAAAAGAAGACGGGCCAAATGACAGCTCTGCCGGACACCCCATTGTGGTTAGAAAAAGCCTCATTTCGGATGGTCACTTACGAGCACCTCGCAAGATGCAGTTGTGATGCATCTCTTCATTCAAGCAATCCACCTATCCGGGAACCCACGCTTGTGAAGTGATGCTCATAGATCACCAGTCAACATAATCACTGGTCTTTGAGAAATCAACTTTCCATAGGACCCCCTTTGTTTTCTTTGTACGCTAGTTAACCGCAATTTCTGATGTCAGGACCACACTGTCCATGAGTTGTCGACCCGGTAAGAAGGCACTTTGGACCGATGATACAACCTTATTCAGTATCCCTCCTAAGCTGTTTGCCAAAGTCTTTGCCAAAGTCTTTGCCAAAATTAGATAAATCACATTTGAAGGGGCATGAGCATGTACACTTTTGTAGTAGCATCTTTCTTTGGAAGTAAGAAAATGAAAGATCTACCGATCCTATCAAAAGCATACCTTCTGCAAACTCCTCGACCACCTCTATCAGCTCTACTGAAATGAGATCCCTAAACTAACTATAAAAGAAGATCGAAGATCCGTCTGACCTAGAGCATCCATAAGGGTTCAACGCAAACAGGGTTTCACGAACCTCCAACATTTCAAATATTCTCAACATGCACAATGCATCGTCGTCCGGAACGACACTTACCCGCATACCCAACCATCTCACCTCGTTGTGATCTGCAACCTCCACCTCCCTGCTCACGTCAATGCCCCCTACCTCGATCTAGTGAATGGAGTTCCTTTTTCTTCTCCCATTCGCCACATTATGAAAAAATCTTGTATTTGCATCTCCCTCCTTCAGCTATTTTTGCCTTGGCCTTTGCCTCCACCCCACCTCCCTCTTTCGATCTTCTTCCTCCATGATATATTGGGCAACCTTGCGGCTCACGATATCGTCCGCATCCAGCTCCTCGACATCTTCCAAAGAGTCCAACCTCTCCAAGTCCTCTCGCACCTGGTCGTCCCGCCTACCACGTTCGGCCCTTGAACTCCTCCTGAACTCATGTAACCTTCGTTGCAATGCAGCCATCTTCCCAACAAACCTCGCTCCATGTCGACTTAGAAAGAAACCACTAGATTGCGGAGTCCTTTTTTAGCATTCATCATTGCTCAAATGTAAAATATGAGGAGTAACCACTACCACTCGAAGTATATAAACACAAAGGCATGTGGTCGGATCTCGACCTAGGCAGAGAAGAAACATCCGCCAAGTTGAGTAGACCTAAAGCTTCGATCGATAAGAGAAACCGGTTGATCCATGTTCTAGATGACGAATTCCTCCACATATAAATGCAGTTTGTTGCATCAAAAACCTCCAGGCTCAACTCCTCGACCGTATCGGCAAACATGTTGGACCCAGGGTCCAAAGCACCTTTACCCCCCAACCTATGATTCGCAAAAAGCGTCACGTTAAAGTCACCTCCCACAACCCATGCCACTTCCGTAAAATGAACCCTAATGATCCACATCTTGTCCCACAATGCCACATTTGTGGAACCCCCTAGAAATACCGCAAACCGATGAGACCATGAGGCAGGATCGGTCCGCCTTACTTCTCAATAGCACTGCGATTGAATGAACCATCTTCACCTCATCTAACCTCTCAAAAAGACCCCCGTTCCAACAACCACCACACCATTCGGAACTCCCGATAGTTAGAGCAACACTAAAATCTGTAAGACAGGAATCCGAGGTGGAGCTCAATCATGGCCTCAAATTTCAATGAAATTCCACTGAATTTCTCAAAAATTTCCATTTCTCTAGCTCATCGAATTCAAAGTGCTCCCTCATTTCTTTTTCCAAGATTTTAAAGAAATATCAGCAAAATGACAACAAAATTTCATCAAAATTGCACGTGGTCTAATAAAACAGCAAAAATTAGGGAATCTACGCTTTGCTTTCATCGAAATTTGCATTGATTTTCACTTTTTTATTCCCCGATGTGTTGAGTTGTTAGAGTGCATTACATTGTTTGAAGAAGTTTCTGTAGTTGGTTTCTAAATTTATTAGATCTAAATCCAAACCAAGTCAGTTAGACAAGATTTAAGAGTTAAATACAAGTTTAAATTAAAGAGCTTTATGTTTTTGGTTCTTTCTTTATTTTCATATATATGTTTCGATTAGTAGTTATTTTTTTTTGGAAGAAAAACACGGGTGACCTCTTAAGTTGGGACCCACCTTTTACATAATCCAAGATCTACAAATCGCCTTACAATGTTCTAACACATTCGCATAGTAAAAACAATTTCCCCTCAAAATTACGCTGTACCGCGCGTACCAAATACCCTGGCAATCGCGAAGGGAGGTGTACTGTTCTCATGCCCAAACCCGCAAACAGAACGAATGTCCCTCCAAAAGCACGAAACATCCGGAGCACCGGGCCAGGTAATATGCACCCTGCTCCACACCTCAGCCGAGGACTCGCAATAGAAGAACAAGTGGTTCATATCCTCCGCCGCTAGGCCGCATCTGTCGCAGGAAACATCCTCTGCCCCCAACAGAAGCCCCTGACATTCCTTCGTAAGAATCCTCCCAAGTCTGAACAACCATAAGAACACCTTAATCCAGTAAGGCACCTTGCTTCTCCATATCAAACACATGTCTACCCCCTCGTCATCCTCCACCTCCACCCCATCCGCTGCAAAAAATAATGCCTTTTTGACTGAAAATCTGCCATCTCCCAAGACATAGTTATCTCTTACCGTAGGAATCACCTCGCTCGTCAACTCGATCTGCAACTTCAAGAACTCCTTGACTCTCTGGTCTGAAAGTTTCGCCACAAAAATTTGTGACCAAGCCCCCTCTCCCCACACCTCCCTTACCACTACTGCCTTATCCGCCGCCATCTGAATCAACCTCAGGAAACGCTCCCCCAAAGCCACCTCCCCCGTCCAATCATCCAGCCAGAAGTGAAATCCCCCTCCATTCACCAGACATGGCCTCAGCTTGCCCGCCATCGTCGACACCACCTGCGAAACACTCCTCCACAAAGCAGAAGGGATGCATCCCGGCTCAACCTCCAGCGACTTAGACACCCCATTTCTTCCTCAACAACCTACAAACCAAGTCCTCCGACTTTCCCCAGATCCGCATCGCCCATTTAGCCATGAAAGCTTTATTCATTTCCCCTAACCTCCTGACACCAGTCCAGCCTCTTCTGTGGCGTCACCGATCCCAACTTACCAAATGAATATCCCCTCTAGCTTGCCTCCCATCCGACTAGAAAAATCTCTGCATGAGGACCTCGATCCTCGTCCGTACCCCTGCTGGTATGACTCTAATAGAGCAGAAGAAAATCAAGACCACCAAAAGAACATGCTTCAGAAGCACTAGCTTCCCTTCTTTTGAAAGCATCCTTGCCTTCCACCCAACCAACTTCCCCTCCAATCTCTCCACCAATGATCTCTAGTCCTTAACCTTCGGCCTCCCCGCCACAAAGGGTAATCCCATATACGTGATTGGCAAGGCGACCACTGGGCACCCCAACGCCTTCATCGCCCCTCGAACCTCCTGTTCGGATAGACCAAATGGGACCACCACAGATTTGTCCCTGTTAACCTGTCTGCCCGAAATTTCACCAAGAACATCCATGCCGCACGAGGCTCTCCTGATCTCCTCTTGATTAGCCCCCCCTCCCCCCCTCCAAAAAAAAGGACCGTGTCATCAGCGTACTGCAGTAATGGAATGGAAATCTCGTCTCTCATGTAACCAGACTACCAACCATCATACGTCGCCAACTTCAACATCACTGGCAATGCATCTGCCACAATAACAAATAACAACGACGTCAAAGGACACCCCTGCATGATGCCCCTTTGTGGCTGAAAGAAGCCTCCTATGGCTGACCATTGACCAGCACCGCGCGTGAGGCTGTCATGACACACCGCTTGACCCAATCGATCCATACCTCTGGGAATCCCCTCTTCTGCAAAGAGGCCCGCAAAAATCTCCAATCCACACAGTCGTATGCCTTTGCAAAATCCACTTTCCACAGAACAACCTTTGTCTTGGACCTTTTCTAATCCGTAACCACCTCGGACGTCATGACCAGCCTATCCGTCATAGCTCTCCCAGGCACAAACGCCGATTGCTATGGGGAAATTATATGATCCGGCACCAACCACAACCTATTAGCCACGATCTTCGATATAATCAGATAAATAACATTCGACAACGCAATGGGCATGTAGTCCTCTACCTTAGTAGGCGTGCACCTCTTCGGCAGCATGCAAATGAGCGTTCTATCCAACCTCTCAAAACACCGATTCCCCTCGCGGAACTCTATCAATACCTCCAACACCTCTGGCTTCACCACCTCCCAAAACTCCATATAAAAAGAAACCGGAAATCCGTCTGGACCAGGTGCCTCATTCGCATTTAAGTCGTGTAACACCCGCTTCGCCTCCTCAGTAAACTCTCTCACCAACAGCTCCGCCTCCTCCTCAGAAATTCGTGCCACTCCTTTGCCCTGCCAGCCCCAACTTCCACACGAGCATGGCCTCAAATTTCAGCAAAATTCGTCGAATTTCTGTCGAATATCGATATCCAGTCGAAATCGAAATTCGACCGAAATGACCGAAATATGGGGGTCCTAGTAAAAAAATGACCGAAATGACCGAAATTTCATTCGAAATTCCACCGAAATTCCATCGAAATTCTGTTTTGATCGATACCGAAATGGTGACCGAAACCGACATTTAAGGCCTTGCACACGAGCACCTACGGTTGAAATATTAAAAATGCGACCTCAAGGCCGCCCCCACCTTTTTGCCCCCCTCAAAAGTATGGCCTCCAACGTCAATTGAGTGTATGCGGTTTCTTATCCTTCTACTAGCCATTGCATGGAAGAACCGAGTTTTTGCATCCACCTCCTCCACCCAATGTTGCCTGGCCCACTGCCTCCACGTAATTTCCTCCTTCCTCTCTTCGCGAATAATCTCCGCAAGATGCTCCCCCTTTCCACCATCTCCTCCTCCAGAAGTGCCCGTTCATCTTCCAACCGATCCTGCCGAGACACCCCCTTCTGCGCCTTTTGCCTCCTTTCCCCCGCGCTTCACACACATCTCCTTATTGAGCCCCGTTAAAAACACCTTTAGCGTGCCCAGCTTACTGGCCAGCTTGCAAGCTGCCGACCCCTCTGGAGTATTGCCCCTCCAAAAATCCGCCACGACGTCTCGAAACCCATCCTTCAATAACCATGCCTTCTCAAATCGAAAGAGAGATCTGTGGCGGCTCCCCTCCCCATATATCCAAAGCAAAGGTGTGTGATCAGAGTGCGCTTGGGGTAGAGCCCGGGCCTCCGCCAACGGGAACAACATCATGGCCTCCGTTGATAAGGAAAATATGTCAATACGGGATCTCATTCTGGAATTCCGCCAGGTGTACCGACATCCCATTGCGTCCAACATCTCCAGCCCCATCTCATTCAACACTTCTTGCAAAGCCCCTGAACCGACATCCCTTTCGCCACAATCACTCGGACAATCCTCCGAGTTCAATGTGACATTGAAATCTCCTCTAATTATCCATGGCACATCAGGGTGTCGTGTCCTCACAAGGCACAAGTCATCATTCATCAAGGCAATACCAACCCCACCAGAAGGTCTATAGACATTGGTGACCAGAAAGCGCACACTATCCGTTCTCCGCAGCAACAAAACCGAAAGTAAATGTTGTCCACGCATCCCCCCCCCCCCCACCCCAACACAAAACACTCATCGTCCCAACCTGTCACCAACCCCCTGCATCCCCAACCACTGCAACTTCCACGAACTCCCCTAACCTTCCTCCCCCGGCCTCCCTCCACACTCCCTCCAACCCGCCTGAGATTTTGGTTTATTGAAACATCGCCACGTCCACCCATGCTCTCGTACCAACCTTCCCACAACCATCCTCTTCTATGCCTGCCCCAAACCCCAAGTGTTCTAAGATAATGTCTTCATTTAGGAACAAGAAAACACCCCTTAGGAGGTTCCACCTCGATGCATGCGTGCACCCCTCTCTCTATACCTCGCAGCAACTCCCCTTCCCAAAAATCGACATCGACAACATCCCTCCTTCCAGGCTCCCCGCACTCTCGCCCTCCGCTCCCCCCTCTTGGGCCACTTCGTCGACTGCAGCATCAAGACCTTCTCCTTCTTTCGCCTACCGCTTGACTGTCCGCCTCCGTCCCTCATCCTCCCTAACAGTCGACCTCCACATCACCTCCTGCACCAGGTTCCCTCCCTCCGACGAAGCCATACAACACCACACCCCTCCCAAGCCCTCCTCCAAACTGTAAATCTCCGCCCGCCGACTCTGCCTCCTCTCCGCAGGCACACATTTGATGTATCTCCTCCAAAACGAGTAATCCCCTTTGCCGCTTGCTGAGCTCCCCCAAGCGAAGAAGAAACCGCCGACATTGGTTGCTCGCCACTTTGATCGGGGGCACACCACTGCAAATGTACAGTGCAACGCAGGAGGCGTCGATAGCGTCGTCGAGGCCCTCGTCCCCAGTTGAACGAACTCCTTGTTGCAATCCACGCCACTGCCCTCAAAATCGCGGCCCGCCTCCAGATGCTGATCAATCACTCCACCCATGCGCCTACCCAGATCGCAAGCAGATCCGTCACCGTGGAACAGATCCACCCTAATTGGACCCACCACCGCCGAGGGGAACCCTTTTGTGTCCGCCATAATTAGATCCACCCGACAGGCGCGTCCCCCATACGACGAAAAAGCTGAATTTGCCACCTCCGATCCGCCACTCGTAATCAGATTCACCACAACTTCCCCCAACATTATATTCAGATCCGGTACCATCGATCCACCCAACTTGTATGACCTTTCGCCCAATCGAACCGCCCCTGGGATCCGTCAACCAACATCAGATCGGATCTCCGGGCGATCCACGGACCCAACCACAACATTCGCGAACATGGGTTGCCCCCCGAGGCCAACGTCCACGGAGCTCGAGGCCCGGGCCCCAATGCCACCACCCTCGGAGCCCAAGGCCATTAGCCTTAATCCATGCGAAAAGTTCCCGCCAATATGTAGATCGAGGCATGCGACATAAGGGGCCTCATTTACCGAAATATGAACTCCATTTAAAAAAACTCCAAAAGTAATCCTTTCTCCTTCCTCCTCCACCTTCCCCGACTGCGCAACCCCGATGCTCCGAGCCCCCGACCCTCCGTCGCCTATAGCCTCTCTGCTGCCACTTCCATCGAGAAGGTTCCGCCTCCGAACGCCTCCATGTGGGAACAAGGAAAAGATGGGACCGGGCCCACCCCCTTCACTACCAACCACGGTGGTTGCCCGCACTGAAGACCGATGGAGATGACCGATGAGATCTTCACTACCGGACTCAATAACCTTCGCATCGCCCCAAGGTCCCGAGCGACCAATGACACTCCACGAATGGAGAAAAACCTCTCAGTCTGCCGCGATTCAACGCTTCCGTCCTGCAGCAGCGGGGTCCGCCAATGTAAGCACCACGCCACGTGACGCGGGAGGTCCAAAAGCTTCCGAACATCCTCCTTCACCAGCCCACGAGCACACACCTTCGACCCATCTAGCTGCACCACATCCCCTCTGAAGGCGAGACCAATAGCGCCACCCACATCTTCCATCGCCTCCACCAGGGCCAGACCCTCCCGACGAGATACCCCCACTAAGACAGGAGCGACATCTCCTTCCGCACCTCGTGCATCTGCCCCAACCACCGACACAGACGACCTGGCATTGCAACCCCCTTCCGCCTTTGCTCGCATGCGTAGCTCCGACCATATCCCCCACAAGTGAAGCATCGCGCTGGGTCTCTGCATTCGGAAGCTCGATGCCCCACCCTCCGCATCGAAGACATTTGCCTGCGAATCTAATCTCGGTCTAGCTTTTGCTTCTAGTTTAGCATACAATTCTGACTCTGGGCAACACATTGCTTTACATATCTACATATGTGATGTTTATGACTATATGATGCAATCATTCCCAAATTGGCAGAGCAAATCAAATTGAATCAGAGGGCTGATATGTGGATTTTTCAAATTAGGAATTAGCATTCCTAATTATTTATTTTAATTAGCTTGCTTATTTTATCTAAATAAATTGAGATTGTAATCTTAACTTTTTTGGTAGATAAAATTAGTTAGAGTCAATTAGGATCGAGTTGGATTTTATATGAATTCGAATTTGATTCGCTTTCTATTTTTGTAATTCCACCTCTCCTATATAAAGAGGTCGGCAATCTATTGTAAGGGACAAGTTCAATTAAGATTATAAGAAAAATTGAGTTTATCTCTTTTTATTTCTCTTTATCTCTATCTCTCCCTCGACGCGATCTTGGTGATTCCTCTCCAAAATCCCGTGCAACGATCTTATCTTCTCTCATCCTCTAATTTCTTCTTCTACCAATTTTTCACCATCAATATTTTTTATTTCCACCGTTGCAAATTTCCATTTGCATCATTTTGTATCAGAGCATGGAAACGGAATCGTTCTCACGATTCGACAATCCTGTCGCATATTAGCGTTTGCAGTTCGATCTAAGTTGCATATCTCATGGCCCGCACGCTCGTTCGCAACAACGAATATTCAAGAAGCGACTTATATCAAGCGTCAAGGTACAAGCATGGTTGGACGCGACAATCAATGAAGATTCGCTGGACAACCACAAAAATCAGATCACCGAAGCTGCTGTACAACCTACTTTCGATCAAGAAAATGATGGTATTTTCACTCGAGATAGAGATTTTATCGATACAATTTCAATACAAGAAGAAAATGAAGACTCGGGGCCCATATTTGATGAAGATCCTGAGGATGAAGAACCCGAAAATCTCAATATATTCGCAGATTATCTTGCTGTTTAGGAAGATACGGAACCCCTATACGATGATCTCCCCTCTGGGATCCTCTCCAAGCGACCCCCATCTGCACGCCATCCCTGTAACACATCCCTGAATGCGTCCTTGATTCAACGTTGTGGGTCATGCCGCCTTCCTCATGGTCAAGTTCGTGGCAGCCCACAACCCTGATTCCCCCGAGCGCGCCCCAAGAATGGTCGTCATCATCCAATGATCTATTCACACGATTGTCGATGCGTCCATGGCTGTCGCCCCAACCACCGTTGGCCGCGATGCAAGAAGAGCGGGCTCCATCATTGGCGTTTCCTCCCACTCGCCTCCCAACATGGCTGCCATCGCCCTTGCATGACTCCACATGCGACTCCACGCCGCCCACACTACTACAGCTGCTCGATCCAGAGTTATCGCGGCCACCACACACGCGACGTGCGCAGTCATCACCGCATGCGAAATCTGTGACCGTGTCATCTCCTGCCTTGGCACTGCTCGAGACCTTTCTGCTTGTGGTGCTGCTACCCGTGCCCCCCCCCTCCCAGGCACCCGCCACCAACTTTCGAAGACAAGAGAAACCCTAGCGTGGGATCTCTATGCAGGAGAAATCGGATCTCATGAAATTTGTGATGGTAATTTAATTTGGAAAAATTGCAGGGAAGGCCCCCTTTACAAAAGTTTTTATCAAAAGGGGCAATTTGTGGATATGTTATGCTATGGAATCCTTTTAAGTGAAGGGGTACGAAAATTGCAGAGACGCCCTCCAATTGAAAAAAATTACAAACATAACGTTGAAAAGGATGTGATTGGAAATTTAAAGCTACAATTTCGACATCGAATACTCCATCGATGGAACAAAGATCAAGCAATTCGTCAGGAGACGAATTTTTCAAGCGGAGGAGAATTGATGCAATCATTCCCAAATTGGCAGGGCAAATCAAATTGAATCAGAGGGCTGATATGGGGATTTTCAAATTAGGAATTATCATTCCTAATTAGTTATTTTAATTAGCTTGCTTATTTTATCTAAATAAATTGAGATTGTAATCTCAACTTTTTTGGTAGATAAAATTAGTTAGAGTCAATTAGGATCGAGTCGGATTTTATTTGAATTCGAATTTGATTCGCTTTCTATTTTATAATTCCACCTCTCTTATATAAAGAGGTCGCTAATCTATTGTAAGGGACAAGTTCAGGTTAGATTATAAGAAAAATCGAGTTTATCTCTTTTTATCTCTCTGTCTATATCTCTTCCTCGACGCGATCTTGGCGATTCCTCTCCAAAATCCCGTGCAACCGGCGCGATCTTCTCTTCTCTCATCCTCTAATTTCTTCTTCTACCAAATTTCCACCATCAATATTTTTTATTTCCACCATTGCAAATTTCCATTTTCATCACTATAATACCACTTTCAAAACTTATATTTACGATTCTTTTTTAAAAACATGTGTGTGCCTCTATTTTATTTGTTGACTTAGGAATATTAAAGACCTTAGTTTTTGGAAAAAAGTCAAGTTTAGAGTCATCTCCAATTCCAGACTTAATGAAACAAAACCGAAATCCAAAATTTGAGGCTTTGCTTTACTACAAGAAGTATGTGCGTTCAGGGACGTAAAAAACGGTTTAAACGACCGTTTAAACGGTCGTTTACACGCATGCGGACCTGGACCACACCGACTATGCCTAGTCGGACACATATACTGTCAGACCGCTTAATCAGCGTTAAAGGACCGTTTAAACGCCGTTTAAACACCGTTTCTTACATCAGCATTTAAAGATTGTATTTTCAGCCCCCATGCTCGGTGACCGATTGCATCAAGACCCCCGTTCTGGTAGGGTATTGTGTGACATGAGGGTGCATAAAATGGGTCTTCAACTTGGAGAGCTTCACCTCCTTTGGATTTGTGCAATTGGAGAGATGAAACAACTCTCTAGATTCTAGATATCCAATATAGCTTGTTCGCTTCATTCCTTTTGTTGTTTTTTTATCAAAAGCACGGGGGAGCGCTCCCGAGGCGGGAGTCACCACACCTTGACTAGGGATTCTACTTGTTTATGCTATCTATTTTGACAGTTGATAGAAAAAAATTCTTAAATATGACAATATATGATATATATGTGAATATATGATTATATTTTATAATTTAGTTATGTTTCTTATTAATTATATGTATGTAGTTATTTTTTATTAATTAAAAATACAAAACCGCATAACCCGTTTAATTTCCGTTTAAACTCCCGCATACCGTTTAAACAGTAATCAATGACCCTACCGTCGGAATACCACATCCAGCTTTTTGCAACCTTATGTGCGTTTGTGCGAGCGTTAGATTGTTAGCAACCTACCAAGTCTTGCGACTGAAAGTAATTGCCTTTTATCGGATTGAATATAGATTATGCATGTGAATGCTACATGGTTTCTTCGTGTTAATTGTCTGTTTATGTCTTGTATAGCATATACTTCATGGTTACAAGCAATGTTTAGGAAAGCAGTATGCGTATGCGTTCGGACAGGTCACTGAATAGCGATTAACGGTATGGGGGGCATATACGGGGTATATGCAGTTTTACACAGTTTTCTATTTTTTATTTAAATATATATGCATATACACACACAGAGAGAGAAATGACTACAACTAAATTAAATTTATGTATAATTATGGTCCAATAGAAGAACTAAATTAACTAAGACATAATCATATCTTTAATTCTTTCAAAAAAACTAATAATTATTCAATAAACCTAAGTTGAATGTAGCATAAACATTTTATACTTGGAAACAAACATTATAGTATAATAAAGACCTAGTTATATCTTAAATTCTTTCACAAAATAAACATTCAAGATAACATAATTATAGTTTCATTTTATATGTAAACATCAGTGTTAAGGAAAGCGGCCGAGTAAATCGCATACTCGGCCGCATACTCGTACGCGGTAACCTTGTCGCTCAGAGTATGGTGAAACGACTATGTATGCGGGTTGACCTGCATACTTCCGAGTATACCCCCTACTCGGCCGCCTACTCGGCCGCTTTTTTAATAAATATTTTTTAACCTAAATCCTAATAACCCTACTCGCATAATAACATAAAACCGCATACTCCCCGCATAAAACCGCATACTCTCCCGCATAAAGCTGCATACTCCCCGCACACTCTCCTGACTAAGGATATTAACATAATATTAATTTTTTATTTATGTTTTTTAATATTAAAATGACCAAACTGCATAAAACCGCAGACTCTCCTGCATACCGCATACTCTCTATGCAGTGACCCCTCTGACTGAATACCGCATACTACCTTCTTGAAATTGTTAAACATGTTAGTACATAATAGAGGCTTAAGTTAGAAATAATCGTCTTTGAGTAATCATTTTATATGCCTAAACATTGTTAGTACAAAATACATTATAGTTTACTTCAGAAAAAATCACAAGAATCAAAGTATCAAATCGAAGTTGGAATAAGTTGACTGGCATAAGAAAATCACAAGAATCAAACCTAAGTTGGAAGAAGCTGGCTGCTAGCATACGAAAATCACAAGAATCAAACGTAAGTTGGAATAGAAAATCACAAGAATCAAACCTAAGTTGGAATAAGTTGGCTGCTCGCATAAGAAAATCACAAGAATAGGCATGATCTTGGAATATGTTGGCATGGAATAAGATAAAAAATCATTCAGCAAGCCTAAGTTGGCTCCCAAAAATTTAACATCAAAAAATCGGATCTGGAGGATATATCAAGTCCAAATTTGGTCATCTAAGCCCTAAAATTATATTCGGATCTTAAGATCCGAATCCGATTACCCAATAACACCTTTGGAGTTGGAAGAGGGCGCACGGTGCGCAGATGCGGCCGCACAGTTCGCATATACGGCCCGTATATGCACAAGGGACGTATAGTGAGACGTTTCAGGAATGCGGCGCGCTAAGACCTCCGCACACGCATATGCGGCCGCATATGTGGTCACTCAACCCGCATTCGTGAACACTGGTCACAAGCTATACAATGCATCTATTAAACATACATGTTAGAAAGATTTGTATTTGTGTGTTTGCGTGCCTTATTTTATTTCTAAAATTAAATATTTTTCTAAGTTGAAAGTATTTTGGTTAGATACAAGTTCTAAGCTATCATCTCGATCTTCAATTTCTTACATCTAATATCATTTTACTAGTATTCTTTGTTGGCATATGTTTTTCTTTGTTATTATTACACATGTCACCATTCTCGTCATGTCCAAGAGGTGAAACTAATGGCTTCTAATTTTGATTCCAAATCTAATTTTGGTTTTGAGCAATATACTACTTTTTTGACTGTGGAGCGATTGGATGGAAATTTAATGTAATATATCAATTATCATGTTAATATCTTACTATTAGTAAAAAATTGTGTATTTCTATCTCATTTTTTGAGTTAAAGAATAATGGAAATCATAATTTTAAGAAAAAATGAGTTTTCAACATCAAGGCCATCTTGTTTAAACAACTTGAGACTTCCAATGGACAGACAAGTCCTACTAAGGATGCATAAGACTATGCTTTTCTTGTGACATTTGGACACGACAGCCTATACAATTCTAAAGGAGCTCGAGATTGTGACTATGACCATGGTCGTGGTCGCACCTACTCTTCTTGCATTCACTGCAATAGGTCCAACAACCATTGTGAGAGGTGTCAGACAAGGTTTGCCAAACCTCCACATGCCAATTTGACAGTATCATATGATTGTGATGTACAGAGATGACTCCATATTAGGGGTTGATAGGACATATTGTCCAACTTTCTGTTACTGACTACTCCAGACAACTTTTACAGAGCTATCCTACCTTGAGATTTCACCCACTGCAAACCTGGCTACAATCTCATAAATTAATATTGTAGCCAGCTTCGGTTCGCTCTATCGCCGACATGGATAATTAACTGTAGCGCATCTATTCAATTGACTGGAGATGATATCTTTCTGACTCTCTAGAACCTTCATCTATTTTGAAGTCGATTTGCTTAGCCAATGGTGCCTATACACCAATCACTACCTTTGGGAATATGAAAATTTTTTCCAGACTCGAGCTATTTGGAGTTTTTTGTGCTCTCGACTTTCCTTTGAGCTTACTTTATGTACAAGTGTAGATAGATTATGTGTAGAGCTGAATCACAGAATGATTTTTCGATGAGTGCTCTTTTCATTTTCAGGAAATCCAAACAACGTGGATCTTTGGGGGAGGTTATGAGAAGAATGTCCTATGTTACCTCGATTTTCTTGCCGACCCTAATTAATTGTGGGAAAAGGCTTTGTTGTTGTTGTCTTTGTTTCTGCCAACTCATTTCTGTGTCATTTATGCCTTGCTCATCCTTCTGCCAGATCTCTCTTAGATGTTTATGAGTTGACCTTGGTGTAGACTTTTAAGTGTGAATCATGCATGTTTGGTAAATATCATTGAGATTCTTTTCCTCAAGGGATTGAACCTCGTCGTTCCTTACACTTTTCTTAGCTCATTGTGTCATTTGGAGACCCTGTCCCATCGATAGTGTGGGTGATGAGTACTTTGCTCTTTTTTTGATGATTATAACATATTTTCTTGGACGTATTTAATAAGGGTTTAATGAGGCTTCCCCTTAGGGGTTGTTAACTTGGCTACCCTTGCCCCATTTTCCTCATTATTATTTTTTTTGAAAATTTCTTCCATGAATATCATCACTATATCCCTATATTATGCTATTCAAATTTCCCGCGAAACAGAGATTCCTATGGCCTCCATCCAGACAATCATTTTTTAACGGTAACATAATTGCTAAAACCGACCTTGTCTGGATGGAGGCCGTAGGAATTTCTGTTTCGCACGATAGCATAATATAGGGATATAGTGATGAATATTCACAGAGGAAATTTTCAAAAAAATTAAAAAATGGGGAAAATCGGGTGGGGGGAGCCAAGTTAGCTCCCCCTCAAGGGGGCAGCCCCATTTTACCCATTATATAAAGGAATGTTAGAGATAAAAAAGTTGTCAAGTCCTCTTTTGAGTTATTAAAATCCTCTTTCTCCGAGTGTATTAAAATTTCAGAATTGACAATGCTTTTGAGTTTGTTCGATAGGACTTGACCACCTTTTTGATACCCTTCACCAAACATCATGTTTATACACCTTGCAACATAACAAGGTGACGGAAAGGAAACTTTCTTATTTTCTGGACACTGTTCCGACACTTACAAAAGACCATTAGAACCCACCTAATGGTCTAGTGGTAGTACAGTGTGTCTACCATACAAAAGACCAGGGTTCAAATCCCACTCTTGCAGTGGTTGCGTTAGGTAGTCGACGGCCAGCGTAAAAAATAGTCGAATCTTTCAACATGGATTTGAGCAAGAATCCATGTAGCTGACCCTACTTATAGTGGGAGAAGGCTTAGCACTTTTTTTTGTTCCGACACTTAATACTCACATGAAAGTCAATAAAACCTTTTAGGTTAATGTCGTTTTTATTGCTATGCTCCCCATCAACCGAGTACTCTGTTCGATCCTCAATGGGTTAACTCCCTTTTCCCTTTTGTATAAAGTTGAGGAACTATTTCCTCTGCCATTGAGGATCTTTGGTTGCATTGTCTTTGTTCATAACTTTCATATTATAGTAAATTGTCTGTGTTCGTGCAATGAAGTTTGTCTTCCATGGGTATTCTTGTACCCAAAAGGGGTGCAAATGTTATGAACCTGTCAGTCATAGCTACCACATTTTCGCTGTCAATGGGATATTCTTGGAGCTCCCTTTACCTCTCCATATATATAAAAGGAAGCACATTATATAATCCATGTTTGTTCCTTTATTATCCTCTCTTGCAGGATGGTGAGCCTTCTTCGAATGGCCCCAAGAATTCAAATCCGAATGCTCCTCCAGAACATCTCATTGCGCTATGGAAGTCCAAAAGGCAATGTAGCCTACATCCCTTATCACTCTTTACTTTTACTGATAGTCTATCCAACTGTAGTAGGAATTTACATATGCTTTTATTTTATGGCAATCGGTGTTACTCCTGATTAATATAGTGCGCTTTAGGACCACGACTGGAAACACGCCATGGATGAAGAGATGGATGCACTTACTTCTAGGGGCGCTGGGACCTTGTACCATGTCTGCTAGGCGCGACCCTTATTGCTTGCAGATGTATCTTTATGATCAAACACTCACCTGGGAGTTTAGTTGCCATATTAAAAGCCATGCTTATAGTAAAGACTTCACTCAGACCTATTGCATCGACTATTTTGAAATCTCCTCCATTGCAAGGATGTGATTTATTCACACAATTCTATCTGTTGCAACCAACAAGAATTGGCCCATCTCTTAGTTAGATGTTAAGAACGCCTTCCTCTATGGAGAATTAGAGGAGGTATACATGACACAATCACTAGGGTACTCTGCTGAGGGGAGTATATGTGTCGAATACATACATCATTTATGGCATAAAACATAGTCCACGAGCATGGTTTCTGGAAAGAAGTCAATACATTCAAGATGAGTTACCTTGGTGTATGTTATTTGCTGATGATATTGTGTTGATTGACGAGACTAGAGATGGAGTAAATGAGAAGCTTGAGGTTTGGAGACATGCATTGGAGACTAAAGGTTTTCGTATAAGTAGGGCTAAGACGGAATATATGGAAATGCACCTTTGATGGAAGCAATGGTGAAGGAATTGAGGTGAAGATTGGTGACGATAACATTCAGAAGAGAGATTCTTTTAGATATCTGGGATCCATTTTGCAACATGATGGGGAAATTGATGGAGATGTTACTAATAGAATAAATGCAGGCTGACTAAAATGGAGAGGAGCCTCCGTTGTTCTCTGTGATAAGAAAGTTCCTTTAAAAATTAAAGGAAAGTTTTACAAAGCAGCCGTGAGACCTGCTATGCTTTATGGTTCTGAATGTTGGCCTGTGAACCATAGACATGTGCAGAGAATGGCTGTAGCAGAAATGAAAATGCTAAGATGGATGTGTGGACATACACGTAAAGATCGGATTCGGAATGATGCAATCAGAAAGAAAGTTGGTGTAGCTCCGATCGAGGATAAGATGCGAGAAAACCGCTTAAGATGGTTTGGTCATTTGCAAAGAAGGTCAACTGATGCGCCGGTTAGGAGATGCGAGTGTTGGGATGTTGAGCCGGCTAAGAGAGGGCGAGGACGGCCCAAGAAGTGTTGGAAAGAGACTATACGAAGGGATCTTAGTTTTTTGGATATAAGTCCGAGAATGACCCAAGATAGATCTGAATGGAGGCGAAGAATCCATGTAGCCGACCCTACTTAATTGTGGGAAAAGGCTTTGTTGTTGTTGCATGCGGTCCGAAGCAAGTAAGCGGGTAGGCTAAAATATACAAAAGTATATGTAGATTATGTGATTTGTATTATTTTAATTAAAAATAACTAAAATATAAATTTATATATTATATATATGTTTTAAAAAACTAACATTGAAGAAATATAAAGCATATGCCTTTAAATACAATGTAATTTCAACCAAAGTATTTTCAAAATGTATCCATTTAGATAAAAGAATTCCTCATAACATGAATTTGAGAGGTGGAATTAGTTGGCATATTTATTGTTACAATGAAAAAATAAGAATAAAAAAATTCTTATGAAATATAACAAAACAAACCTTTTTAAAATAATGATGAACTAATTTCAGAATAAGAATTTGGCATCTTTCGGAACAAAAATAATAACATTAGCATCATTTGAAGCTTGTATGCAGCAACGAAAACAAAATTAAATAAACGAGAGAACATATTATTATAAAATCAACTGAAAGTCAAAAAATAACCAATTTAACATTTATAAAAAACTACATAAGCAACATTTGGAGCTTGAATAACTAAATTTAACATTTATGATAAACTACAATAGCAACATTTAAAGCTTGAAAGCTTGAAGGGCAACAACAAGAGAAATCAAATTAAATAAATGAATTAAATAAATATCATACTACTATGCAAACAACGATAGCAACGTCTGAAGGTTGAAGGGCAATAATAGCAGCTGAAGCTGAATCCTTAAGAGCATCAACAACAACTGATGCCTAAAGCGAGGGGGGTTCTATCTTATAGGCGGTCGAGTATGCGACCACATATGTGGTTTAGTCGGCCACATATTCGCCAAAATCGCATATACATTGAATAACGTATATGCGGTTAGGGAGTGTCACCGCCTATGCATATGCGACCGCCTGAGCCTCCTTTCTGAACATTGGTTCACTACAATAATTGGGAATACATTCTTTTAATCCTTTGCTGAAAGAATCTCTAGGAAAACACGTCTTCTATAGGGTTAACGACTGTACTGATATCACATTTTATTCAGATGCTGACTATGCCGGTTCTCTTGAGGAATGCCGACCTACTACTAGTTTCACCATGTTTGTTGTTGGTAACCTTGCTTTATGGCGAAGAAATGCAAGACCGTAGTCTAAATCAAGTGCAGAAGTAGAATACAGAGTAATGGCTCAAGCTACATGTGAGATTATTTGGCTTGTCTCTTTTCTACATTAACATGGGCTCCACGCTACTATCACATTTTCTCTATGACAACAAGCTCGCTACATACATTGTCACCTATTCTGTCTTCCTTGAGCGGACCAAGCACATTGAGGTGGACCGCCACTTTATTCGAGACATTGTATGGGGAAGGAAGATCACTACTCCACACATTTTCACAGAGTTATGACTTGCGGGTATATTTACTAAAATGCTTCCAAAGAAACACAACATTTTTGACTTCCTTGTTGGGCATGATCGATAGATATGCTCCAACTTGAGGGGGAGCGTTGTTGTCATTTGGCAAGTATAAACATGGGCATGTTTCTATTTTTTTATTTATTTTCGTGTTCTCTATACCTATTTATAACCCTTCGGAGCCTAATATGTAATTACCATCTATCTGACCCTAGGGTTTCACGCTATGTAAGAAATCCTATCCCAAGAATAAAATTCATTCCATTAGATTCTCTATTTTTCTCCACTAGCGATTTCTAATGCCCCATCCTCTCAGTGTTGCATCCATTTGGAAGAGAAGTTGATGGAAGTGGACGAGAATCTGGCCCAACAACGAAATAAGAACGCGGCATATGCCATTTTAGGAAGAGCTATGGAGAGGGGGGTTGTGTTTTCATGCGAAGGTAAGAATGCAACGACTGGAGAAGCTGGAAAAAGGACACGTCACTTGAACTGGCATAATATCGTTTTTGTTTTTCATATTGATTTAGATTTTATATTTATCGCTTTCTGTTAAAAAACATATTAAGTTAAAATGCAGAGTTAGACAATATGATTTCATTTTAATAGGAGATTGGGTTAAGAACTATTATCCTTATGTAGAAATTGATCATTGGCTGATGGTGACCGGAGTATCAATGGATCTGAATTTTGATTTAATCATGGCCTCAAATTTCAATGAAATTCCACCGAATTTCTCTGAAATTTCCATTTCTCTAGTTCACCGAAATCGGATTGCTGCCTTATTTCTTTTTCCAAGATTTTAACGAAATATCAGCGAAATGACAACAAAATCTCATCGAAAATGCATGTGGTTTGGCGAAACAACAAAAATAAGGGAATTTACCCTTTGCTTTCATTGGAATTTGCATATATTAATGATTTTGCACTTTTTTGTTCCCTGACGTGTTGAGTTGTTAGAGTGCATTACATTGATTGAAGAAGTTTCTGTAGTTAGTTTCTAAATTTTATATCTCAATCCAAACCAAGTCAGTTGGACATAAGATTTAAGATTTAAATTCAAGTTTTAACTAAAGAGCTTTATATTTTTTGTTCTTTCTTTATTTTGATATATATATATATATATGTTTCGATTAGTAGTTATTATATGTGTCACCTCATTCTTATTGACGAGGCGATTATCATAGCTTTTGCTTCTAGTTTAACATACAATTCTGACTCTGGGCAATACACTGCTTTACATATCTACATATGTGATGAATATGACGATAACGCTGCTTTCAAAACTTATAGTTACAATTCCTTGTTAAAAACAAGTGCGCGTCTCTATTTTATTTGTTGACTTGGGAATATTAAAGACCTTAGTTTTTGGAAAAAAGTCAAGTTTAGAGTCATTTCCAAGATTTTTAATGATCTCATCAAAATTCTCCGAAAGTTCTCTTTCCGGACTTAGCGAAGCAAAACCTAAATACAAAATTTGAGGCTTTGCTTTACTATGAGAAGTACGTGCATCTGTGCGAGTGTTAGATTGTTAGCACCCTACCAAGTCTTGTGGCTGTAAGTAATTGCCTCTTATCGGATTGAACATATATTATGTATGTGAATGCTACACGGTTTTTTTGATTTTTTAATTGTTTGTTTGTGTCTTGTATAGCATATATTTTACTGTGATAAGCTATTCAATACATCTATTAGACATACATGTTAGAAAGATTTGTATTTGTGTGCATGTCTTATTTTATTTTCAAAATTAAATATACTTCTAAATTGAAAGTATTTTGGTTAGATACAAATTCTAAGCTATCATCTCAATATTCAATTTCTTACATCTAATATCATTTTGCTAGTATTCTTTGTTGGCTTATGTTTTTCTTTGTTATATTGCACGTATCACCATTCTCTTCATGTCCAAGAGGTAACTAATGGCTTCTAATTTTGGTTCCAAATCTAGTTCTAGTTTTGAGCAGTATACTACTTTTTTTGCTGCTAGAGCGATTGGATGGAAATTTAATGCAACCTATCAATTATCATGTTAATATATTACTGTTAGAAAAAAAACTATGTATTTCTATCTCATTTAGTGAGTTAAAGAATATTAGAAATCTTAATTTTAGAAAAAAATAGTTTTCAAGTAATTTCCCTAACTTCCGGCCATTTCACCAAATTTCTATCGAAATTCCAGCGAATTTCTCTTTCCAGGCTTTACCGAAATGAAACCGAAATCCAGCATCTAAGGCCTTGGATTTAATTAGTCAACCTTAGGGTCTTTGCTAGGCACCGGCCTCAAGTACATGCCTGTGTTGATGTCGGCCTTGTCTTTTGCTGCGTATCTTGACAAGAATTTGCCCCATGTACATCTATTTGGCTGATGTTGGCCAGAGTATAATTGAACTGAATTTGGACGCAGGCTTTCTGCCCAGCAACAACGTTAAGTGCATCCCTGGGCTGATGCAGGACAGTATTGACAGATATGAAGGCAGTAACGTTGTAGTCAGTCAGGATTCAGTTTTGATTTGCTCAATTTATCCATTAAAATCTAGTAATTGACTTGTTATGCTTGATTATTTTATGGGAGCCATCATATGAAGGTCCAATAAGAACTATTTCCAATACACCGTAGACTCAGAGGAAGTGGAATAGCTTGGAGTTTGAGAAAATTACACTGAACTTGTGCTTTCTCCTTTTTTATTTTTAGTTGGATTTTGTCCTGTTCCCTTCTTATCTCATCCATGTTCCCCTCTTGATTTGGTTGTGTTTCCTCCCTGTTCTTTCTTTTTTGGCTCGATTTCCCATTTCCTATCTGTCTGTGGAAGTGATCTAGAAGTTGCAGATTTTGATAACATATGACAGCTGATGTCTTAAGGGATGAACAACTCTGATTTACTGCACCTTCTTCTTTTATCAGCATATTTTGCATCTGCCAAAAAATATTTAACTGGTCATTACTAAACTAAGCATCTTCCAATGTGTATATGGGATTTGAATCTGTTTGTTGGTGGAAGATTTTGTTTGTTTGAGAGGGAAAAAATGGCACATTCTCAAAAAAGATGCCAAGATTACATTGTTTTATTTATACAACACTCTGGCTCAGATTCTAATTCGTATGCATTAAGTTAGTGGATTTGAGTGTCGCTATTATTGTTTGATGTAGCTATTTTTCGTGATAATTACTACATTCTTTAACAAAATGGCATTTTCTTAATGGCATCGATCTTTTTATTTTTAGGCTGGAGCTTTGATGATTGTGGGGATAGTGGCAACTAGGTCTTCGTTGGCTCCAAAGCTTGTCAACAACTTACTTTTTTGCATTTCTAGGATGTCACAGCAAGATGCGAATGAATCTGAGGACTTGCCTTGGTTTCGTGTTGTCTTGATGGCACTAATCAGTGTTGTTCAGGTGAGAATACCTATGGAGAGAGTCATAGGTTTCCTTTGTGGTTTAATTTGCTTGTTACTAGTCGGTGTTAACTGTTTATTGTCTATATAGATTCTGATCTTATTTCTCACAATTTTTTATGTACATTTTGTTGTTTACCCTGGATGTTAGGATGACAAGTAAATGAACTTACTAACAATTCCCGTATTTGACTCAAAAAAATCCCTTATTACCAGTTATTTGGTTGAATTTGTTGACAAAGGATTTAATTGATTTTAGTTGTTAGTCTGATAATATTGAGAACTGTTCTGCAAAAAACCATATCCGATGCTGGGAACCTCATCTGGCAGCCCACCCACCTCAATAAAGGACTTAAACTTAATGTTTGATGCTGTAAACCTAATTTGGCAGCTCGCACCCACCCCAATAAAGGACTTAGGTTTCTACAGAGAACATATTAGTTCTATAGTTTGATGTTCATCCCGTACTATTGCATCATTGCATCACATTTAAGTTTCAGTAAGCACTGGAACTGGCTTAGCCCTTTCCATTCTATGCTGATTGGTAGCAGTGTTGCCTAGTGTTATGCACTCCCTAAAGGATCCTTATTAGGGCTATCTACCCGTGGAATGAGAACCCTTTAGCAAAAATGACCAAGATTATACCCCTTAAGAAAACAAATTCATAACTCAATAGATGCAATCTGTCTAACCAGATTAAGTCTCTATTGTAGAAATGGAAGATGACCCCAGAAAGATGGTCCTTTTTATCCATCATATTGGCATGCCACTGTGCTTGTCAAACATCGCTCATCGTGGACAGGCCTTTGAGTCCAAAACCTCCTTCCTTCACCTCGCAACATTTGTCACCCCGGTCAAGTAAAGCAATGCCGCTGCCATCAGGCTTGGCATTGCACCATAAAATCTGGATCGGAAAGTGTCGTTATGTTTATTTGGAAGAGAACCCACTTCAATGGCCTATTGGTAGTATGTCCTACCAGCCAAAAGACCAGGGTTCAATTATTGGGGTGGGCACCTGCAAGAGTGGGATTTGAACCCTGGTCTTTTGTGTTTCGCCCTCTTGTTTAAAAAAAAATTATTTGGAAGATGAGTGTCATGTTTAATCATCTAAATTTGTCTTTTACTGATAAAGTCAACATTTTACCATTCTGTTGATAGTTAAACACTGATTGGAAAATTAATAGGACAGATTAAACAGGAGTAAAAGCACCGGACTACTTTTTATGGAATGTAGTGTTGACAATCAATCCATTGACCTTTTTTTTACAATCTTTTAATCACCGACACCCTATCTACCATTGATTTCGTAGTTCTAACCAACAGCATAATTTAGTGTAACGAATGCCTTGGCGTGGGAACAAAACCTTGTAATGGCGCCCCTTCAATTTCCAGGACAAACCACAAATATGTGGTTGATTTTGGTCCAGAAACATCTTTAGAACTATATGTTCTTAAAAAAGGTTCGCTGAATGACATTGTCAAAAAATGGTTCTTTCTAATGGATTAAGTCGTCTTGATCTATATAGCCCCAAGCTGATTAATCCTGAATTTCCCTTTTTTAATCTTTTATAGTATATGTAGTGACAGTATATCTTTTGCAGTCACAATCTGTTCAGGTGCTCCCAGAAAAATCCTTAAAAATATTGGTGCATTTAAGGTATGCGATGATCTTTATTTAGTTTTTTATTTTAAGCTACTAAACTGCAAAAAGTAGATCGTAGTTGTTTGGGTAATTATATTTTATCATTTACATTCGTTGTTCCTGTATACTAACTCAACCTTCATCATATTATGTAGGGATCTTCCTGAAGCTCTTGCTGTTTTTTCTCGGGATTTTAACATCAACAAATTCCTATCCATTTTTCTTGAAACACTTGCTTTTTACAGGTGTGAATTCACCATTTTCATTGTTTTCTCTTGTATACTCTCTGCTTGATTGAAATAAGATGATTAGTATTCTTTTTATCTTTGTATAGTTGTTCAGATGATCAGTGTTGCTCAATATTGGCTAGTTTAGTTGAAGTTGTTTCGATGAAAGATATTGTTCAGCGTATCACAGTTAAACTGCTGGGAACTTGTATCAAATTGTCTCAAAGTCTTGAGAAGTCTGCTCTACAGGATACAGGTATGATGCGTATATATTTGTTAATGGGCAAGTGTTTGACATGTTATTCTTCACACATTTTACAGGATGTATTCTTCAATTGGTGTTATTACTATATTTAAACTTTGACTATTTTCTGGTGCTCTATTTTTCATTTTCTGGAAATATTTGATAACTCGGTAAGCTACTTTACTAACAAAAAAAATTGGGGGGCTATTGTCTTGATATGGCTCGCAGAATGATAAATTTTATGCCACCTTATGTGGATTGCAAGTTATATAAGCAAAGTCAGGAGTTAGGCACATGGAAGGATGATACAAACCTATTGTAGGCAGTGAAGAAGGCAATGATGTTAATAAATACTAGGGAATTATTTGTTTAGATGCTGACAACAAGATCATTTTTTGAGTTGATACTAACATTTGGTTGGGTTGCACATAACAGGAAGAAGGGCAAGATCTATTTTGGAAGTTCTTATTAAGAGCTACAAGCATGAAGCATCCTCTGCCATTCGTATAATACTTGAGGTTTGCGTCTTCGTTACTATGGTGTAGCACCTGATTTAATACCAAAAGCAAAACTGTCTTTTTTCCGATTATAAATTCTAATATTTTGAGCTAAAATTATTCCTGTCCGTTTATTGAACTAAGAAACATAAACATGGGATGGACGAGACAGCCTTGGGCAAGACGTTGTCTCTACTGTTTGATGGTAGCTCTGAGAAGCCACTGGAGAATTCTGAGTTAGACAAATTGATTTCTCTCAAGCACCCTAGTGTACGTATTCAATGTGTTTTTTCTCCTTCAACAGTTCATTTTATTTTGTTTTTGTCAAAATCAGCTATGTATTTTTTGCGGACCAGGCCTCATACTCAGCTGTTGTACGGACTGTACTGTACTTCATGCTTGTGTTCATTTATTAGTATAGTAAATCATACTTTATTCCTCATATATGTCTAGCTCAGCTATTGAATCATTAAGTGAAGGCATTATATTTATAATGATTCTAAGTCTCTTTGATTGACCAATGGGTCTCAACGTTCAATATTCTTCTTGCTGAGTGCAACAATTTTTCACTTGCATTGAGAGTTGAGTTGCAATGATCATTTTTTTGGGATTTTTACACCACCGCCCCTTGAAACTTTACCAATTACATGGAAACTCCTTCAGTCTTTGTAATAATACCACGGTCTAGGAATCTTACTAACTTGCACACCATGTTCCTTTTGGTTAACTTCATCAATATCCATGTTAACTTTAACATAATTTGTTATAACTTTTCCTATTTTGCTTTTATTTGGATTTATAAATAGATGCCTTTGTTAGGAATTTAAAGAGGTGATGACAACTTTGGTTGGCTGTAACAAATGTACTGTTAACATATTTGATATTGTATGAAACAAAGAATGAACTCTTCTATGTAAATGATTTTAGAGGATACATGTGTAAAATGTATAAAATGTATGTTTAAAGGGAAATTATCTTTTATGCAATCGGTCTTTTATTTTGTACAAAAATTAGGTATGAACTAAATTATTTGTTCTGAATATATCTCATGGCTATTGCGCTTCACTTGAAATTCCAATATCTGTGTGCACGTACATGCATTTATCGTTGATATTTTTGGTGGATGGCATGACATGTCATCATTTATATGTACCACCATTAAACTAATGATGACCATTGTTTTGTGTGAAATGATGTTTATTACATCCAAGATTTGTGACATTATGCAATTGCTTTTGTATGGAACAGATGCTTGAAAATACTGAGGATGCAATCTTGCAAAGACTCCGTGACGATGATCTTAATATTGTACATGCGGCTCTATCTGTAGATGGGTTGTTGCATTTAGGCAACCCATTTTGTTTTCTAAGGGCTTTCCAGGATGTGCTGATCAGATGCATGCATATTTTGACGACAAGTGGGTTTTGTTTAGATTGAAGTTCTCTTCAAGTCAATCGATCGCGTATCTGTATTTAAAATTATTATGTTTCGATGTCTGCATTTAAATTTAAGCATTAGATTTGTTGTTAGTATCTAGTTTGCTAGTGATTGTTTTTTGGTTTTGTCATGTATGAAGACTGTTATTAATTTGTCGTGGTCATTTTTATATTGTTTCTTGTACTTGTATACTATATTCTTATTAGATATTGACCAGATTTTGAATATGAACGGTTCTACTTGTAAAAATACGAGATATTATATGATGTGCCTTATGGGATAGGCTGGGGCATAGGAAAATGCGCTGTGTCGAAAATCTTGAACATGATTCCAGGGAAGTATTGGATGGTAACTTGTAAAGATGTCTTTTGAACTGAAACTTGAATACTTGTTGGAAAATATTGTGTTTCTAGTCTATCAGTTTTCTACTTTTTTTTCATCTTATATATCAATCTTATTCCTGCTTATGTTTAGGTGCCTCGGATCTTTCCTTGCAAGTCTGCGATGTTTGTGTCTCGTGCCTCAATGCTGCTGTTTTAAATTGTCCTGTTGATGATTTAAACTATATGAAGGAAGTCAGCAATATGATATTCCCCTTTCTTCTCATTCTCCCAAAGGTCTATTATGGCATTTAACTTTTATCGCATCAGAAATATTTCTCTGAGACATCTAGCTAGGGTATAATACTGCAATGGGTTTCAGTGTTTGACTTTCCTTTTCTTCTTATATCCGACAGACCCGGAAAATAAATTTGCGGGCTTTGGAATTGGCAAAAGAGATAAAATGGGGATTTTACTCAGACAGTTTTCCGTTTCTTGACGTTCCCATGGACAGCTCAATGGAGGTAATTATGATCATGCCATACCTCTGCTGATGTGTTTCTGTTGTTTTCATCATCAAATAAAATGGAAATAAAATGGAGACAATTTTCCGTTTCTTGACGTTCTGTATCTGTGTGTTTCTGTTCTTTTCATTATCAATTAGTTGTTGCTCGACCGGTGTGGCGTGCCAAGGTCGGGTGCTGGGGGGCTGGTGTGGCGCGCCAAGGTCGGGTGCTGGTAGGGGTCTTCCTCGACCGGTGCCTCTCCTTGGAGGAGGTGAGCAACAGTCTTCTTGAGCTTCTGGGGACGAGCTTCTCGGGAGACCTGTTCCTGCTGGGCTCGAAAAGATGCGGCGTTAGAGGTCTTCTTGGGGACCAGCGTTCCCGTTTGATTCAAGCAGGACCTCATAGAGGCATCGTGTGGAGGGATCTGCGTTTTGCAGACGGTGCCTGCTCGAACCTGGAGGTTTGCGTGGCTGAGGTCAGGGGGGTCCCTTTCTTATCTAGATCCGTTCATTGCCTTCGGCGTCCTCTTCGAAGGTGGGGTGAGGTACTAGCCGTTACCAGCGACGGCCTAGCACCTGGAGATGATCCTGCGGCAACGAAGATCCTTATGGAGTGCAACAAGGCATTCCTTGACAGGGCGGTAGGGTAGGTGTTCTTTGAAGTGTTAAATTTGGGAAGATTCTTCTGTAGAATCGAGTTCTCTGTGGTGCAGTCGCCGCCGCCTCCCTCCCTGCCGGAGCGGCGGACTCCGGTGGGGGAGGCCGACAACAGACTCGTTTCGTTTACCGAGGAGTCGCAGCCCCGGTGGGGGGTCGCATCGATATTCTCGCCGCAGCTGGGGGCGCCTCTCGAGGGTGCGCCTTGCTATGATGTTTTCGTAAGGCCCTCTCCCCCTGATGTACGTGAAGGCCATCCCACCGCATGGCATCGTTGCTTGGTAGCCGCCCTCGGGAGTACGCGGGGGGACGTGGCAGGCGGTTGGGATGATGTGGAGGGTAGGTGCACGACTTTCGGTGCAGATTTGACATTCTCGGTGGGGTCGCAAGGCTCTGCCTTTCGAATCTTCTCTCCTGGCGCTTCCATTCTTGGGCGTGCCGCCTCGTCATCATTCGGAGCCGTGCATCAATCGGTATCTCGGGTTGCTGACGCAGTCCTGATCCATTTCTCCAAGGCGGACCCATCCTTTGCCCCGGGTCGGGCGGGTGCTCTTTCGGGTTCGGGCCACCCTCTGGACTCTCTTCCGCAGTCGGACCCGGGCGCCCTGCTTCTTTCCTCTCCTTTGCTCCATGCCCCGCACTCAGGCTCTTTGTCTATCAACCAGCACCCGGAGTCTTCCGCGCCTCAGGCTGGGGCTTCGACAATGGTGGGGGGCTCTCATGGGGCTTCGGCTGTGGTGGGGGACACGGAGTCCCTCGTTGACATGACTCCAGCCATCGATTCGTCGAAGAGATCTTGCAAACACTACAGAAGAAGGCGGAGCGCTCGTTCGCGGTCTAGGGAGCACCACACTTGCCTGTCCTTCGAAGAGGCGGTGGCGGAAGCAGCAGGGGTGGTACCTTCAGGGGGTCTCAACGAGGTTACTAAATGAAGGTCCTCTCCTGGAACGTTCGGGGCATGGGGGATGCGGCTAAGAGAAATACCCTGGGCTCCAGATTCAAGGAATGGGGGTGCGACGCTGTCCTCCTTCAAGAAACCAAGTTGGCCTCTCTGGACGATGATGTTTGGCGTTCCCTCAGGGCGGGGGATCTTGATCAGTTCTCTGCTCTTCCTGCGGCGGGGAGTGCTGGAGGGGTGCTTATCGCCTGGAAGTCTTCTCGGTTCTCCCTTGTCTCTGCTGTGAAGGGAAACCACTCCATCTCGGTTCTGCTCTCCAGGAAGGACGACTCTCTCTCCTTGGTTCTCTCTTGCGCCTACGGCCCTTGCGACGCGGCGAGAAGGAAGGAGTTATGGGATGAGCTTCGCAACACCTCCGTGGACTACGCGGGATTGCCTTGGCTTATCGGAGGAGACTTTAATGTCACGCTTCGTTCGACGGATAGACCCCGGTTCAGGGGAGGTTCGGACCCGGGCTTGGCGGAGTTCAAGGCCTTCGTCAATGACTTAGCTCTACAGGACTTAACGGCGACGGACGTCAGGTTCACATGGAGGAACTCTTCTTCGAAATCATGCATTGATAGGTTTCTCGCGTCGACGGCCTTCATGGATCTATTCCCTTTGGCGTCGGTCCTCTCGCGTCCTCGCGCGTTCTCCGACCATTCTCCGATCGTCTGGGAGTCACAGGTGTCTTCCCCACGGGCTGGGTTCTTCAGATACGAAAGATGTTGGATGCTTGAGGAGGATTTCCGCGTGCTGGTGGCTTCTTCTTGGGCGGAACCTTGCGAAGGTCGATCGGCGGTCGTCAGGCTCCGCAAGAAATTAGAGCGGCTGAGGGGCGTCCTGTCCCACTTCAAGAAAAGATCGCGGGAGGCTAGGCTTGCGGCGAGGAAGGAGGCGGAGGCTATCGTCAACGACCTGGACTCCTTGGAGGGGCTGAGGGAGCTCCGTGCTGACGAGCTGGCTTCCAGGTCGGCGGCGATGGCTGCGGTTGAGAAGGAGGAAAGGAAGAGGGTCACAGAATGGCGCCAGCGTGCGAAGTTGAGGTGGATCAAAGAAGGAGACGCAAATTCCTCCTTCTTTCACAGAGCGGCTTCAAACAGGAGGCGGTCAAATTTCGTTCGCTCGATGTCGTTTGGGGGCCGCGAGGTGGTGGGCGACGACGCGATTGGGAATGCGGTGGCGGACTACTTCAGGGACTTCTCTTCGGTTCGTTTGCCTCGGCGCTGGCGCTGGCTGGGGGAGGATGTTCCTATCCTTTCCTCCGCGCAATGTGCGGAGTTGACCCGCGGCTTCTCCATCGACGAAATAAAGGCTGCTGTGTGGGATCTCAATGTCGATGCCTCGCCGGGCCCCGATGGCTTCCCTATAGCCTTTTACAAGGATTTTTGGGATGTGGTGGGACATGAGGTTTGGGAGGTTGTCGTGGAATTCTCTTCGGGGAACTTTGGCTTCGATGGGATTAATAGGGCTCTTATTGTTCTTATCCCGAAATCTCAATCTCCAATTGCTGTTGATGACTATCGCCCTATTGCAATCTCAAATGCTCTGTACTTGATTGTTGCGAAAGTGCTTGCGAGGAGGCTAGCGGTGGTTTTAGATGTTCTGATCCATCCCTCACAGGTGGCATTCATCCCCGGCCGTTCGATCTCCGATGTGTCGGCTCTTGCCTCTGAGATGGTTGACAGCTGGGTGAGGCGGGGGAAACACGGTTTTCTTTGGAAGGTGGACTTCGCAAAGGCATATGACTCCTTGGACTGGAGCTTCCTTTGGTCTGTGCTGCGTGCTCGCGGGTTCCCAAATATTTGGATCTCCTGGATGCGCCGATGCGTTTCTACGGCATCCTTATCAATCATGTTGAATGGCCGTTTCGTTGGTAGCCGATTTCAACCAATGAGGGGTGTGCGGCAGGGGTGCCCTCTGGCACCCATGCTCTTCGTCATTGCCGCTGACGTGCTCCCGAGAATGGCGGATAGGGTGATCGCGAGGGGCTTCTCATCCGGTTTCTCGTGTAACTTCAACAACTCTCCAACCCTCCAGTATGCGGACGACACAATCGCCTTCATAGAGGGGGGTCTGGAGGAGGTTAGAGGGATGGCTGTCACTTTCGCCATCTTTAGCGAGCTCTCGGGGTTAAGAATCAACCATTCCAAATCCAAGTTGATTCCTTTCGCTTGGGATGATCGGTATGCGGCGGCTTGTGGCATGATTCTGGGGTGCTCCCCCTCTGCTCTTCCAATCGATTACCTGGGTCTACCGCTGGGCGCGAGAAGGGCGAGATTGTCCCATTGGAACAGGGTCATGGATAAGGCGGAGAGAAGGCTTACTGGGTGGAGTACGGCGATGCTTTCCAGGGGTGGGCGTCTTGTGCTCATCAGGTCGGTTTTGGCAGCCATTCCAATCTATTTTTTGTCGAACTGGGCCATTCCGGTGGGGATCAAGAGGAGGCTCGAGGGCCTTATGCGGACATTTCTATGGGGAAGAAGGGGCTCCGCGTCGCGGGGCATCCATCTGGTGGCCTGGAAGGATGTGGCGAAAAGGAAGTGCGATGGTGGGCTCGGGATTCGTAGCCTGGATCTGGTCAACGATGCTCTCATGCTTAAATGGGTCAACAAGCTTTGGGGTACCGCCTCCGGCAGCTTTCCCTCTATGCTGCGTGATATTCTCTCCATCGGAGTGGACATGCTGCGAGATGCAGACGCTTCGCGTTCTGGGACGCCTTTTTGGAGGGGAATCGCCTCGGCGGCTAGGCGGTTCTCTCATCTGTTCAAGCAGGTTCTGGGTGATGGCAACTCGTTCCTTTTTTGGCACGACGCATGGGCGGGGGACACCACTCTCGGTAGCTCCTTCCCTCGTCTCTGTGCCTTGGCGTCTAACTCTGGTGCTTCGGTGGCTTCCGCTTGGGGCGGGGGCAGCTGGTTCCCTTCCTTTGCGGCCAACCTCTCCGACGAGCGCTTCGATGACCTCTTAAGCCTCCTGCAGCAGCTTAGGGATGCGCCAACGCCATCCAGTGGCAGGGATCACTGGATCTGGCGTCACGGCGCCTTCTCCTCGAGGCGGGCATTCAAGGTGATCTCCCATCAACCAATCTCTGATCGTACCCCCCTTTGCAATGATCTGGGGTGGCTGTGGACTTTAAATTTGCTGGAGAAGGTGGCTTTTTTCATGTGGCTTTTGCGTCGCGGTAGGGTATTGACCCGCGATAGATGTGCTACGTTCCTATCGGGGGATGGCTCCATGGATTGTGTGCTGTGTACCGGCGAGCTGGAGACTTTGCAACATCTTTTCTTCTGTTGTCCGTGCTCTACCTCCATTTGGGAGGGCCTCAATGTGTCTTGGGTGGACGCTTCTTCGGCCGACTCGTTCTGGATCACTTTGCGCTCTCGTGCTGATCGGCCAAGATGGGAGTTGCTCCGTCCCCTCGCTTGCATCTGGGCTTTATGGCTCGCTAGGAACGCCAAGATTTTCAGGGGCCAAAGGTTCTACAGGGAGAACGTTTTAGCGCATGTGGAGTTACTTCTGAATGAGTGGATGCTCCGGTGATGCAGTCGTCGCGTGTGGGTGTTTGGGTGTGGGCTGTGGTATTGACAGGGATCCTCTTGATCCCTGGTGTTTGTATCACTTTGTACCTCTCTTCCCCTCTCCCTCTTCTCGTTTTTAATAAAATTGGGGCGAACACCACCATGTGTCTCCCCCGAATCGTTCTGTTTTCAAAAAAAAAAATTAGTTGTTGCTCTGTACTAGCAGATGAAGATGTTTGGTAACTGCTTAAATTAACGTTTAGAACTCGTTGCCTTCATTGTTTAAAAAATATTTTGATGCTGATTCTCACGTTAATTGCTGATTTGGATTCCATTATCTGTTGTATTTATGCTGAGCTTTAGCTCAAACTGTGACTATGCATCAATCAATTGTTTAGTTTAGCAAGCACCCTTGTATTACATTCAATTCCTAGAAAATCAGAGCAATTCTTGTGTCTCGCTTGATATAGTATCTTAACACACCTTTTTTAAATCTCTTGGCAACCATTTTCTTAAATCTTAAGGAATGCCTTACAGTTTCATCTCCTACCTTAAAATCCAAAACTTTTACAAGTATTATTATATGCAAATTAAATACAATACACCACCTCCCTTTTAAGAATAAGTTATATAATCCTGAATCTCATATGCGGAGTATTGTTTTTTTGACTCAACTATGCGGAGTATTGTTATTACTTAACTTGTTAACATTTCATTATTACAGAATGTATACAATCATTTTATTTAATTCCTACACTTTATTTGTAATCTGATCGAATTCAATTCTATACTGGGTGGATTGGTACGGGCAACTCGATGAATCAGGTTGGATCAACAAATTATCTAAATTTTAAGCTAACTCTGATTAGAATAGGAGAAACCTGCAATCCAATTTGAGTGAATATGTAACTTCCTAAGGATGTAAATATTGACATGAAGTGTGTTGGTATTATTTATCATATTTAATGGCTGTAGCCCATTAATGGACACTTATGTAATTTGCTCTTATCGGCTCCTAGGGTTTCATGCTATATAAGAAACCCTACGTGCAATGGAATAAACATCTCTTCTTCTTTTCTTGTCCACATGGTATCAGAGCAATGGTCCTAGACCGGGGCTTTGGCCAAGCAATCCCATCCGCCACCACAAACCTCTCTCTCTCTTCCTTGTGCGGGCCCTCTCTTACCCTAGGGCCCCGTGCAGGGCTGTCGTTAACGCAAGCAGGTGATCAAGGCTTCTTCCTGGTGCTGCCGCCAACCAGGAAGATCGAGTGTTAGGTCTCGACTTCTTCGCCAACCAGGTGCCCTGGTGCCAGGAGATCGAGCAATAGGTCTTGGCCTCTCCACTGCCCAGACCTCTCGAAGATCTTGAAGGCTCACGCTAGGGCATCATCAAGATTCACGCTAGGGCATCGCTCGCCCAGATCGTGGCTCGCTTGGTGGCGCGTTAGGGCATTGCTCGCCCATATCTTGAAGGTTCACGGGTGTTACTCATCGCCAAGATTCCTGCTAGGGCATCACGTACGACAAAATCCTGCTACAGCACTCTGTGCGCCCAGATTTGCTCCAACCAGGAGTTCTGGAATCTTCTATCTGCGGAACCTGTAAGCAATTCATGCTCGATTTCATGCTCTTGATGCTTGATTAATTCATTCAATCCATGCTCGATTGGAAATAAGTATGATAGTTCTGATTATCTATCGTTGACCACAATGGCCGCCATGCCTACCGAGACAAAACCTCTATTTTCCGCATCAAATGTAATGATGCAGGGCACTTCTATCAAACTAAAACGCACATAAAACTATGTGCTATGGTCTCTGACGTTCAAGGTCTTTATTGGTGGTCAGAGGAAGATTTCAATACCGACTAAAGATCCTCTAAAAGAGGAAGGCCAAGAATATGAATCATGGCTTACAGATAATTATCAAGTGATGAATTGGATGACGAACGTCGTCGAACCGCATATTGCAGCCAATCTTCTGTTCAAAGGGACAGCTAAAGAGATGTGGGATGGGTTGGAACAAACATATTCCCAACAAACTACGAAATCACGATTAACAGATATCTATATGAGGATTTGGTCTGCATCACAGGGAGAATCTACCTTGGTGGAATATTATCGTCAGCTCATGGGACTCTATGAAGAACTTGCTATATTTCAACCTGCATGTTGCTCAAAACAAGTAACCGAAAGATCAGAATGGCAGGTGTATCATTTTCTTGCTGGATTACATTCTCGCTATCAGAATGCAAAGAGAAGTTCCTCACTTCAGATACTTACCATCGATCAAGGTAATATTTGGACGACTCCAACAAATTGAGAATTCCACTATTCAGGTTCAACATCAGCAGCTTGCTGAGACATCTGGATTTCTTGCATCCCATGGACAAGGAGGTCGCTCACAATTCGAGGTTCCTGTGGTCGTGACTATGGACGAGGTCGAAGACGAGGACGAACATTCGCACCATGTATTCATTGTCAGAAACTTGGGCATCCTTCTGAAAAAATGTTGGGTCAAATTTGGGAAGCCACCTCAAGTCCATCTTGCATATGAGAATACTCCTTCAGATAATACTACTCAAGCATCTAATGGACAGAATATTCAACTCTCAGCCTCAGATTGTTCTCGTCTAATGGAAATGCTACAATCTGAAAATACATCCAATGAAGCCATGACATCTGCGCATTTAGCCATTCCATCAGGTACAATTGCTAACACTGCAACTGCTCATGTGCCTACTTGGATCATTGATTCTGGAGCATCAACTCACATCACATGAGAAGGTAGTCTACTGACATCATCTCAGCCTTCCTCTAGTATAAAATCTGTTAGAGTGGCAAATGGGGCAATTCCCCCATCACCGTTGTTGGGATGGTGGAATTCTCCACTAAATTACGACTTGCTGGTGTTCACTGTGCTCCAGATTTTCCTTTGAGCTTACTGTCTGTCCACAAATTATGTTCTGAATTACGTTATCGTGTGATTTTTAATGAGCTCTATTGTTATTTTCTGGACATCCATACGATGCAGATCTTTTGTGGGGAACATGAGAAGAATGGACTCTACTACCTGGACATTACAACTGAATCTACCTTTGCTGGAGCCGTCTCTATTGCTAATGATCCCTTGTTATGGCATCTTCGTCTTGGCCATCCATCTGCCAAAGCTCTTTCCATGATGTTTCCCGAACTCTCTACTCTAAAACCTTTTGAACGTGAATCATGTCAGTTCGGAAAACATCATAGGAAGTCTTTTCCTGCTAAAAGTGTTCCTTGGAAATCTACCATGTTTTCTTTAGTTCATTGTGACATCTGGGGACCCCGTCCGGTTCATGCAACAGGTGGTCACAAGTATTTTATTGTCTTTGTAGATGACTATAGTAGATGTTCATGGGTCTACTTATTAAAAGAACGATAAGAAATTAATAAAGTTTCCCATCTTTCAGTTTGTTAAAACTGCATTCTCCTTGAGTATTTAGATTCTAAGAACTGATAATGCGTTAGAGTTTACTCAACATAACTTGAAAACCTTCTTTGACACTCAGGGAACATTACACCAAACATCATGTGCCTATACCTCTCAGCAAAGTGGGATTGCTGAGCGAAAGCTTCGTCATCTTCTTGACATTGCCAGATCCCTTTTATGTCATATGAAGTTGCCTAAAACCTATTGAGGGGATGCCATTCTCACTGCAGTTCACCTGATAAACAGAGTCCTGTCATCAGTCTTACAGGGCGCTACTCCTTTCTCTCTTCTTTATCCTAATGAAAGCCGATTTCCGTTACCTCTACGCATTTTTGGATGCATTGCCTTTGTTCATACTTTCCATACTGCAGATAAGTTGACTGCTCGGGCTATCAAATGTGTCTTCTTTGGGTACTCAAGGACTCAAAAAGGGTATCGTTGCTATGATCCGGTTGGACATCGCTATTTTGCTCAGTTGATGTCACATTCTTTGAACAAACCCGTTTTTTCACTCAACACGTCAATGACATACCCTTAGAATTACCACCACCACCTCTTATATACACAAGAAGGAATATTCAAGCTACACCTTCTATTCCTCTGCCAACTCCATTCATACAGGATAATGTCCATTCCTCAATTTTTCCTCCCACTGCTCGCATAGACGCTCCTCAGGATCTTCTTATAGCTCTATGACGACCTACAAAAAGGAAGTGCACTATTCATCCAATAACTTCTTTTACGTCCACTGATAATCTTTCGAGTGGTGACATGCAGTTTACATATGCAATGATGACAATTTCTATTCCGCGAGACTACAACGAAGCTTTACAAGATCATGGTTGGAAATTGGCCATGGACGAGGAAATGGATGCTCTTACTTCTAGAAATACATTGGATCTAGTACCATGTCCTAGAGGGCTGAAACCAGTTGCATACCGATGGGTTTTTACAATCAAGCAGTCTACTGATGGCACTATTGACAGGTTAAAGGCTCGCCTTGTGGCTAAGGGTTTCACGCAGACTTTTGGTGTGGATTATTTTGAGACCTTCTCGCCAGTTGCCGGATTGCAATCTGTACGCACTATTCTATCTATTGCTGTCAATTATAATTGGCCTATATTCCAACTTGATGTGAAAAATGCGTTCCTATATGGGGATCTGGAGGAAGAAGTTTACATGCTACAACCACCGGGATACTCTGTCAAGGGGGAGTATGTATGCCGACTTCGCAAGGCCATTTACGGGTTGAAACAAAGCCCACGAGCTTGGTTTGACAAGCTGACCACTGAAATTCTCACCCTGGTTTTAATAGAATGGCATCTGACTACTCTGTATTTGTAAGGAGACGGACTAATGGGACAGTAATATTAGCCGTCTATATTGATGACATGGTAATAACCGGTAATGATGAAGCAGGAATTGCAGAGGCCAAGGACTTCCTTCAAAAGGTGTTTGTCACCAAGGATCTTGGCCAAATTCGCTATTTCTTAGGTTTAGAAGCAATTCACACACTAGAAGGACTACATCCGTCACAAAGAAAATACTGTATGGACATTCTTACAGAAGTAGGCATGCTTGGTTGCAAACCTTCAGGTATTCCAGCTGAAACACGGAAGCATATTATCTCCTCGGATCCTGAGTTCGAAGATTCTACTAGATACAGAAGTATTGTTGGCAAACTTCTCTACCTTACTGTTACCAGGCCAAACATTTCATATGCTGTGAGTAGGGCAAGTCAACATATGGAAAAACCTTGCTATAGTCATTGGCAAGACGCCCTGTTGATACTACGTTACCTTAAAAGGTCTCCAGGGTGTGGTTTATTCTATAAGGTCAATGGTCACTCCAACATTACCGCATATGCTGATGCAGATTATGCAAGCACGTCTGAAGACAGATGATCCACCACTGGATATACAATGTTTGTTGGGGGGAATCTTGTTACCTGGCGTAGCAAGAAACAAACCGTGGTGTCCAGGTCAAGTGCCGAAGCAGAATATAGGCGATGGCGCAAGCAACATGCGAAATTACCTGCTTGACATCTTTCTTAAATGAAATTGGCTATCCTACATCTACTCCTGTTCCACAACACTGTGACAATAAGTCAGCAACATTTTTTTGAATAAAAGCACGGGGGAGCCCTCCCGAGGCGGGAGTCACCACACCAAAGCATTCATTAATAAAGCCTAGAGTACATCAGTTTGATAACCAGGAGTTGTACAAAACATTAGAGTGGGCTACAACATTCTCAGAGTAAAACCGCTGCCCCTTGAAGATTGTATCATTCCTACCAAGCCAAATAGCCCACAGTGTGGCAAACGGCTTGGAGACATCATCGGAAGACCCATGGCCGACCCGACGAATCGACCGCCAAAACTGATCGGCATCTAAGGCCTGGACCCACGTAAGCCCCAAAGACTCCCAAACCTCCGCAGAAGACCTGCAACCAAAGAAGATGTGGTCCACATCCTCCAACTCGTCCTCGCATCTGTCACACTTTAGATCCGTCCCACCCAGCAGTCTGCCTCGTCTCACTTTGTCTCAAATACGACCTCTCCTCATGCACCAAAGGAAGGCCTTAACCCGCGTAGGAATCTTAGCTGCCCAAATCATCTTCACGTCAGCACACAACTCTTCATCACGCTCCACCAAAGCTGCACTAACCTTCCGATAGGCCGCCTTCACCGAGAACCTACCACCAGACCACTCAAAATGGTCCGGGTCCCCCGACAGCTCCCCGACAGGGGGAATCTCAGACAACATCCTCAAAAACTCCTCCACCCTCTGATCCGAGAGATCCGTAATGAACCTCGGCGCCCACGCCCCAGCATCGACGACCTCCGTCACCCGCACACCCCTATCAAAGGCCAGCGCCACCAACCGAGAGAAGCGGGAGGCCAGGGCCCCATCCCCCGTCCAGTCATCCAGCCAAAAACGGAACCGGAGCCCATCCCCAAAATCGGCATAAGCAGCGGCCGCAGCTCCGGAAGAACATCACGAATCCCACTCCACAAGGAAGACTCATGACGCTTCCTCTCCGCCACCAACTCCATAGTAACACCATAAATCTTTCTCAACAGTTGCAAGACCGACGAATCGGACGAACCCCAAATACGCACCACCTACTTGGCTAACAGAGCTTTGTTCATAGATTCCACGTCCCTCACTCCAAGGTCCCCCTTGGCAACAGGAACAACCAGGTCCTTCCAAGCCACCAGGTGCAATTTCCTCTTAGCCTGCCTTCCATCAGACCAGAAGAAGGATCTCATCAAGGTCTCAATCCTCCGAGCCTAAAAAAAAAGTCTCAATCCTCCTTCTAACACCAACATGCATTAATCTCGTGGAAAAGAAAAAAGTCGGGATGGCCGAAAGAACATGCTTCAGCAAAGTAAGCTTCCCTCCCTTGGACAGAGTCACAGCCTTCCATCCTTCCAGATGCTCCTCCATTCTGTGCAGCATACAATCCCAATCGGACTTCCTCAACCTACCCTCAACCAGAGGCAACCCCAGATAGGTTATCGGCAGTCTCCCCAATGGGCATCCTGCCCACTCCGCCAGCCTGAAGCTCTCCTCACCGCCCAAACCCATTGGAACAAGGACCGACTTCTGCCTGTTAATCTGCAACCCAGAGAGGCACCCAAAAACATCCACCAACACAACTGCATTGTTGTTCTGCTCCTCCGTCCCTCCAAGGAATATCAGCGTGTCATCCGCATACTGCAACACCGGGACTGTGATGTCCCCCATTCGGAAGCCCTCGCCCCAGTTTTCTTCCACTGCCCGCTCAAACAAAACCGCAAGACAGTCTGCAACCAGCACAAAAAGCAGGGGAGCGAGGGGGCAGCCCTGACGCACCCCCCTTTGCGGTTGGAACCATCCTCCCTCAGGCCTCCCATTTACCAGCACCGAGCATGAGCTAGTGGTGACGCATCTCTTAACCAAGCAACCCAATCTTCCGGAAAACCCCTTTCTGCATAGCTAACCAAAGGAATCTCCAACTGGCACAGTCATAAGCCTTGGCGTAGTCAATCTTCCAAACTGCCCCTTTTTTTTGAGACCTCTTCCACTCACGGCAAATCTCCGACGCGGTCACGATTCCATCCGTCATAGACCGACCCGGAATGAAGGCGGATTGGGCCGGCAAAACCACAGAGGAAATGACCCCTCTAAGCCTGCTCGCCAACACCTTGGCGACAATAAGATAAATGCCATTGGAGATTGATATCGGCCTGTAGTCCCCCACCCCCACTGGGGTATCTTTCTTCGGCAGCAAAAAAATCAAAGCCCTGTTAATTTTCTCAAAACCCATGTTGCCTCCCCTGAACTCAGCCAGAACCTCCAAGATGTCCCCCTTCAGCAGATCCCAGAACTCCCTGTAGAAAGATATGGAGAAGCCATCCGGACCCGGAGCCCCGTCCGCATTCAGCTCCCAAACCGCCCTGCGCACCTCAGCCTCTGTGAAATCGACCACTAGCGAATCAGCCTGGGCACCACTCAAGGACCTCACCCCCAGACCTGACCAACCCCAGCCATCTTCCACCAGCACCCTCCTCGAGGCACACAAAAATTGACCCCGCAAGGCGATTCCAATCTCCCTTTCGCCGGAAACTCTTTGGCCCCCTACCTCCATCTCATGCAAGAAGCTCCTTCTCCTCCTTCCGGAAGCCACAGAATGAAAGAACCGCGTGTTGGCGTCCCCTTCCCTTAGCCACTTCTGTTTGGCCCTCTGCCGCCAACGAACCTCCTTTTTTCTGTCCTCCCGAAGCACAGTCTCAAGCCATGCTGCCCTCTCCTCTACCTCCCCCGGAGACAAGCCCCGATCATCATCAAGCCCGTCTAACCTGCTGATCCCTGCCTCTGCCTCTGCCCTGACGGCCCGTCGCCTCCTGGCGACATCCTTCCCATAACTCAACAGCAAGCGCCTCAATGACTCGAGCTTGGCCGCAAACCTCGACACTGCCGAGCCCGCCACCACCACACTCCGCCAATGTTCGTGCACCATGTCCCGGAAACCATCCTCCAACAACCACTTCTTCTCAAAGCGAAAGGAGAACCGAGCCAAGTGCTCCTCACCAGAAAACCATAGAACATGAGTGTGATCAGATATAGTCCTCGGAAGAGCCCAAGCCCTCGCCAAGGGGAAGACCTCCCCTGCCTCAACCGACATCTGGAACCTGTCGAGTCTGGACCTCGCCCTAACGTTCCTTTAAGTGTACTTGCACCCAGCCGCATCGACAATAGACAACCCCAAAGACCGAACCACCTGCCTCAAATATGCTAATCCAGGATCAGAGCCTCCGCTCCCCCCCGGCCTGTCATCCGGCAGCAAAGTGACATTGAAGTCGCCACCAATGATCTAAATACCGTCGCCAGCCTCCGCCCCGGCACTCTCCAGATCCCCAGCCAAGCTACCATCCTGCCGCCGACACGGGTCATATACATTAGTAACGCACAGACAGATCCCATCCGCCTTCCGCCGCAACCGAACAAACAAAGTGAACTGGGAGGCGGACATCCCCAGCAAGTCGAAAGAATCAGATCGCCAACTGGAGAGCAACCCCCTGAAGTCCCAGCAGCCCCTTTGTCCGCCAACGAGGACCCCCCCCCCCTACTCATCTCCCGCCGCAACTGGTCCTCCAATGACTGCAATTTAGTCTCCTGAAGCAAGAAAATATCTGCACCAGTCTCTCTCAGCAGATTCTGCACCCCGAGCCTTTTTTCGGGCCGGCCCAGGCCCCTCACATTCAAGGATAGCAGCTTCTTCTGGCGACCAAAGCTTCCCTCTTCCTTGGGGGAATAACCCCCAAGCACCATGCCATGTCCCTGTCGAGAGCCGCAAAACGGTTCCGCACCACCAACGGGCTGACCACCCTCACGCTCACAACCTCAGCATCTGCCCCCGATGCCAGAGATGCCCTCAGAGCAGCCCTCGCCTCCTTCTCAGCCCTCCTCCGCTTCCCTCTCCCCCTCTCATACGCCACACCAAAACGCCGCGGCAAATCCCCGCTCAAAAGCTGCATAGATCCTCCCACCTGCCCCACCCCAGCCGGATCGGCCCCACCCCCAGCTGGAACCTCCCCCCCCCCCTCCCCAACGCACCCTCAGATGAACCAGCCACAACAGCCGCCCCTTCCGTTTGAAAAACCCGCCCCCTCGGAACAACAACCCACTCCCCCATAGAAACATCCACCCGCGGAGAGTTCGCTACTCCCCCCCTCTCTGCAACGACGCCCAAAGCAATCCCCTCCACACCTCGGGCCAAAATCCCCTCCTCAACCTCCCTCACCAGACAGGCAGCCGATGCTGACCGAGCCCCCCCCAGAGGCTCCCCTCCGCCAGCAGACCGCGCCGAAGCCGCCAGCAACCAAGGCAAAGAAACAGCTGCCAATCCCGGTAAATCCACCGCCGGAATGAAACCGAACCGAATACCCTCCCCCGGGACGCGGGCCACACTCGGAATCCCCCCCCCACCGAAAGTCACACCTCCTCTGGCCGCGAAGCCCCCACCTTTCCAACAGATCGCGGCTCCACCTCACGACCCACCACCGCCGCCTCAGCCACCGAGACCTCCTTCTTGCGGCACCCCGCAGCTAGAATAGCCGCCCACACATCTGCAACCACCAGGTCAAGAAGAAGTCGCTTACCAGCCAGTCGAACTTCCCACCAACCTTTCTTCTCGACACCGACCGGCCTCACCCGAAGGAACACCTCTAAAGGCTGCCCGGGAAGACATCCCGAACTCTCGACCGAGACAACCCCGAGAACGCCACGCAACAGCTCTGAAATGCGCTTCCTCGTCCTCATCCCCAACGGAAGCCCCCTGACAACGACCCTCTCCACGCTGCCAGGCTGCACAACAACATCACAGTCCCTCGGCCTCCGCCACCTCAACTGCAATCCCCCAGACACCGGCCCATGCAACAACCACCGGCTTTCGCTGTCGCGGAGGCCTCTTGCCATCGCCCTCCACGGAGAGAGGAGGGCCACATCGCCCTTAAAAGAAGCCTTGGACACGAGGCCCACATCCGAAGTCGCCAAAAACAACGCCCCCTCTCTCCCACCCTCGCCAACCAGCACATCTGCACCCGCATCCGCCTTCGGGCAACACCTCCGAGAATGGCCGAAACCCCGGCAAGAGAAGCAACACACCGGCTCCCGACACGCCTGTACCCAATGATCCAGCCCACCGCACCGAAAACAGACGCGTCCGAAGGGAGAGACCTTCGACGACCCACGCCTACTCTTAGAAGCCGCAAACCGCCCCCTGCGACGCCCAACCACCAACTGCCACCCCAGAGACGCATCCCAGCCCTCGCTGGCACCCTTGCCCGGAAAGCAGCCATCAGACCTCCCCCCCAACGCACGCTCCCAGCCGCGGACCCGGCAACCAGCCCCATCCTCCTCGCTGGCGCCACGAATCCGAACGGAGCAGCCCCTAGCCCCATTCCCCCTGCCTGCGCCCTGAGAGGAGATGCGTCGCCCGAAGCCGCCACCCCCGAGAGGCGCCCTGAGAGGAGATGCGTCGCCCGAACCCGCTGGTGGAACCCGAAGCCGCCAACCCCGAGAGGAGATGCCTGCGCCCTGAGAGGAGATGCGTCGCCCGTAGCCGCAGAAGACGCTTCGCCCGTAGCCGCCAACCTCGCTGGTGGAACCTCGTCGCCCCAACTCGCCTGGAGCGAGGGGGGCAATGCAACGCCCGAAATCGCGCCGGCCTCAGGAAGAGGCCCGACGCCCGAAGGCGCAGGAAGAATCGCGCCGTCCGAAGAAGTCGCGCTGGGCGAACAAAGAACCACGTCGCCCGATGTCGCAAGAAGACACGCGCCGCTCGCAGGAAGACTCGCGGCGCCCTAAGACGCGTCGCCCGCACCCGCGCTGAGCGATGGAAGCCTCGCGGCGCAAACCCTCATCGCGGTGGAGGAGGGTATCGCGTCGCACCCCCGTTCGCCCTAGCATCGCGTTTTCCATGAAAGAACAAAACATATTGAAGTTGACTGCCATTTTATACATGACACTATTGGAGATGGGAAGATCTGCACGCCATACATATCTTGAGATTGTCAGATTGCAGACATTCTCACAAAAGCCCTACCCAAGAAACGTGTTTCCTGACTTAGTTCCAAGTTGGGCGTGATTGACAAATACGCTCCAACTTGAGGGGGAGTGTTGGTATTATTTATCATATTTAATGACTATCCCATTAATGGGCACTTATGTAATTTGCTCTTATCGGCTCCTAGGGTTTCATGCTATATAAGAAACCCTACTCCCAATGGAATAAACATCTCTTCTTCTTTTCTTCTTCACAAAGTAAATATATATATGAAATGCATGTCTGTAAACATTTACGTGCTTAGTAGGTCTGTTTTCCATATCATCTTCTTGTATCCTTTAACCGCCACCTCTTGTTTGCTATTTTTTTTGTGTTTTTTAAAATATGGATGGATTAAAAAAATTTCAGTTCACAATATGAGATATATACTTTTAATAATCTCATCACATCCTGCTGTCCTTGTGATTTTGATATTCTGTATCTTATTTTGACCTTTTCCTTGCAAGTTCCTACAGATTCTTGATGCAGATCAAATTGCTTGTTTAAATTTGAAGATTACTCGAGGTTTTGCTAACTCTCTTAGGATGAATCTTGGTAAACATATTGAGTGGTTAGCTGAATGCTGCAAGAACTTCGGGCCTTCTAAAAGTTTAGTTTTATACATCATCCTCCAGTTAGTTCTGGACTTTGAAGGAAGTAAGCTTCTGTATGCATTATATATATATTTCTTTTAGGTTCCTCGAAGATTTATAATTTATATCTTATTGCTAAATAATTTGCTGTGTTATTGGTGCAATTATTGTAGTAGTTGCTGCTTCTCTGTATTGAATTTCTGTATCATGTTTGTATTTATTATGGTAAGTTATTTAGAAAGAATGTTAGCATCATCAATACTAGGATTCAGATGTCCATGACTTCTCCATATCCTTGGATCAGATCTCTGATACTTTTCTTTCTACCTTAGAGGGTATTTGAAACTAGGTTTCTGTCTTGATTAAAAGTACTTAAGTAGTAAGGTGGTTGTATGGATTTGAAAAGCTTTGTTCATGTCTGAGAGATTTAAGTTCATCTGAATACCCATTTTATGCGTTCATATCATGATGCATACATCTATTTCATGCTTGTGCGACTTTACATAGTACATATTTCTCTTCTGTCAAGAACATGGTTACTGGGTTCCGGGGGTAGAACAACCATGCGTCGGAAATAAAATTCTCCTTCAGGCTATTTACTTGTTTTTTAATTGATGTATGTAGTTAAACAAATGATGGCTTGAATTTTAGAATTGATGCAGTTCGAAGAAAGTAGCATTACCATTTAGAAATTTATTGCGTATATGATGGCGTGGAGCTCAGCATTTTGAAGAGGAAGTTTTTACCATCTTTATGTATTGAAATATCAACATGGTCTTCCGGAGGAAGATACGATGCATAACCATCATGGCATAATTTAATGTTGGCTTTACCGATTAAATGAATCAAGGGAGAAATGCTGTGTCAGTTGTTTGTGTATGCATGTTATGTATGCATTATGTATGCACGTTTGTATGTTGCTCTCACTCTCTACATATTTGTTCTTATTTGATTTGTATGACTATGATCTATTACTTGTGAACGTGAAAGGTGAGGTTAATTGTACCTGGAGTTATAGAGTGAAAAGTGTTTCATGATGGTTTAAATACTCAATCACTTCCCATTGGTATGTTTCGAGTCTATTTAGAATAATTTTTAGATTTTGTTTGGGGAAAATCCAATTCTAATATGTACTCGTAGTATCGTACTATCAGGGGATGGTGCCAAACTCAAGGCAAAGCCCAATCTCTTTAAGGGGTCACCTGGAGTAATAGATTGAGAATTGCATCATAAAGGTTTTATCACTCAATCACTTCCCATCGACGTGTTTCGAGTCTATTTAGATATATTTTTAAGGTTATGTTTAGGGAAGATCTGATGCATGTGTGTGCCCATAATGTTAGGGGATGAAGTCAAAGTAAACCCAATCTCCAAGGGTAGACTGTTAGGTACTCTTTTTTAATGCAGCTAATGGATTGGATGAGTGATATTGAAATATTTTGTATGAGATATTATTTTTTTCTTGCTAGTTGATTTGCTGGGAAAAAAGCTTTGTTATTGTTGTAGTTGATTTGCTCATGTTTATGATTTGGTGGAAATGAGAGGACAAAACAAAACGCTGGTGCGCCATTCTTGTTGTTTGAGGGGAGGATACTTTTCAAACCTAACAACGACAACCAGTACTTCTCCCCCTTCATGTGTAGTCAGCCACATGGATTCTTTGCTTCCAAACAGATACAATATTCATTGTACTTGAGCTTAAATGCAGGAAAACAATCATATTGTTAATTGGTTCGTCAACAGTTTCTTTGGTCTCCCTTCTCCTTTGTATCAGGTTTTTTTCTATCTTTTGTATACATTCATATCGGAGGACTATATGTCTTTCTTTAGACGTGTTCAAACCATGTTAAGTGGTATCGATTGGGTATCTTGTCATTTTTCCGTGGCCATACAGTGACTTAAACATCTTTATCTCAGCTATGCATATTCTCTGCATAGATAGATAGATAACCTCCATACACATATAATTAGTGCAAATCTGGTTGCAGCTTGACCATTTTTTTGTCTTTTGTTTCAAAGGTTCCTTCTTACATAGAGATACTTGAATCTCTTCTCCACTTCAACCACCCTGTAATAATTTTATTAGTATTATTTCCGCCTCTTGTTCCATCCCATTTGAAGATTGAATCCTAGTAATCAAAAGCACTTTTGAAAATAACTTATTCCAAGCTTTACTTATGTCATGAATTTTATTTCCTTTCCATTGTATCTATGTCTTGACTTGTCCACCAATACAATGTAATATGCAAACAACATGCACTTAGGCCCTTCGCTCTTATTTATGCTTTGTTAATTCATCATGACCAAAGTAGAAAGGTTGGTGCTTGACCACGATCCCTGGTTTGAAGCCAATTTGATATCAAAATAAATATGCGAACCTAGTTGAAAGTTGAAACCCTCACACAAGCTAGTGCTTTGTCACACATCTCTGTCATCATATCGATGTACAAAATATGCCCTATTCTCTTTTATGGAATCTTCCACCTAATTTATTCTCTTAATCAACTAAGAACATGCGAAGTTCATTTTCTATTCTGTAAACTTTCATTGATTGCCTTGAGATATGCGTGGCTTTAGTTATAGACCCATCGGGCATGAAATCGAACTGGTATATGAAACTATCGGGCCTTGTCTCAATGTCCTTTGGATAACTTTTCACAACTTCATTGTATGACTCATTTTTGATACTTTTCTAGTGTATGCAGTTTACTATGCCTCTTTCCCCCCCATGCATATCTTTTCTCCCCTTAGGCATTTTTTTACTTTGCAATAAAATTGAATAATTTTGTAATGAAGTAATGTATTCCGCCCCATACCTTCCATCATCCATAAGAATGTCGTCTGATCTCATTGCTTTCCCATGTTTCATCAGTTTTGAAACTTTCCTTGTTTTCTTCCATGAATTGGCTGATAATATGCATAACTTAGGTGGAATGTAGAGTTTGTGACATCTCCAAGGGCAATTTTTTCAACATTTCTTTAGAAGTAATTCTTGTATAAATAATTCGTGCATCTTGATTTTATATCTTCACTTGTCACCTTGGCGGTTGTAGTGACTAGCATCATGCTGAGCCTCTTTGTGCCAAAGTTGACTAAACTCGAGACATTTTTATTTTGATGGTTATGGGTTGTGTTGTCGCTTGCAATTTCTTGTTACAATTCATCATACCTGACCCAACACGGGCTTTGTTGTGTGCAACAATGACCGCCTTGGCAGTTTCTCGTAATATCTGACACACTAGCCTGTAGCTTGATCCTAACAGTTTATCCCGTAAATCTCATACAACAAGCTTATGGAGCTCATATACATGCTATGAAATGCTAAGATCATGATCTGACGGCAATTAATAAGGGTTTTTTGTGGCGTTCATTAGAAGAGGATTGAATTGAGCCGTGCCTTGCGAGAGAGGAGGTTTGCAGACTCTTAGAAAGCTAGTTTGGGGGCGTTTAGATATATGGAATTTTTTGAGTCTGTGATAGGCATGCGGGTTGGGGAGGCTGTTGTAACTGAAGTCAACAATGTGTGTTGTGGCATATGTGGCAAGAACAAACAACATGTTTGTGTTCCTTGCACTATTGTGATAGAGTAATAGTTTGGCATGTAAAAAATGTCATGAGTATGAGGATTTTTGTTGCGATAGAGGATGCTTTTTGACTCACATGGTGGTTTGTTGGAGTGTTGATATTTGGATATTCTTCAAGTTTTTGATAGCCATGAGGGTTGAAGAGGCTGTTGAAATCGAAGTCTACGAGATGTGATGTGGCGAATGTGGTAAGGGAAAACACCACGATCATTTTCTTGGGTTACATATATAATTAACATATATGACTAGCACACATGTCATTTAATATATGTTATTTGACTTGACTTAGAAAAGTGTTGGTTGACTAACATATATGGCCAACATACAATATGTTGTATACTATACGTTATGTAACTAACATATATGATTAACGTATTGTATGCTGTGCATATATTTATGTGATATATATATATGGGATTGGGGAGCCTACACCCATGTGTAGGTAACTTACCTACACCCACCTCTTGTTTTTGATTTTTTTTGATTTTTTTTGAAATGGATATTTAGGGGATTTACTTAGAATATTAAATGAAATACGTGTTTCAAATTTCATGTAAAACAGACATTCCTAACAGCTCCATCGGAAGGAGCCGATTTCAGCAAATCTCAGACCGTTAAAATTTGACTGTCATGATGGATATGTTAGAAGTCTCGAAATAAGTTGAAATTTGAATGACTATATGGTGATATATTGTGATCTAAATTCCCCAAGGAATTAATTCAAAAAAATAAAAAAATTTGAGGGAAAAAGAGTTGGGTGTAGGTAAGTTACCTACACATGGGTGTAGGCTCCCTTTTCCCTATATATATATATATGATTAACATGCAATTTGTTGAATATACAATATGTAAATTGACAAAGTTTATAGGGTCTGTCGGTTAAAAATCCCTTCTATCATTAAGCACAGCTATGTTTATTGCTACTCAATCCTTAATTTTGACCACAAGGTATCCATCGATGCATTGGCACCGGATGTAATTGATATAACCAATTTTAGAGATGATTACTTAGCATAGTCAGAGACTCAGAGTGTAACTACATGGTATTTTTACACACCGGTACCTGATGTACTTAAGATATTTTTTTGAAAGGAAACTCTAGGTATGACCTGATATGAAGGTTTGCCATCAGCATGAATACATGCAATCACATCTACAATATATGTCAGTATACTCAACTACGTCTATTACTAGTCAATCCTTTAAATGGCCAGTTCTTTTCTGATTTCTCTCTCAATCTCAGCCTTAAATTGTGGACACAATTTCCTTATGATGCATGTATTCGTGCATGTGTTTTAATGTGCAAGCATCAAGTAGTTTCCTTTTACTTATGATATCAATTGTGCAACCAAAGGTGTCAAAATTTAATAAACATATTTTTTTTTGCAAAAGATAGATATTAATTGTTAATGCTTCACAACAAACAAAGCCTTTTTTCCACAATTAAGTATGGTCGACTGCATAGATTTTTTGCCTCCATTCAGATCTATTTTGGATCATTCTCGGGCTTAAATCCAAATAACTAAGATCCCTTTAGTTAGTTTCATTCCAACACTTTTTGGTCTTTCCTCGCACTCTCTTAATCGGCTCAACATCCCAAATCTTGCATCTTCTAACTGATGCATCAACTGACCTCCTTTGCAAATGACCAAATCATCCTAAGCGATTTTCCGAGAGGAAGTTAATATACCTAATTTCAAAGATAATAACTTAGATTACTGGGAGATTTGTCACAAGTTATCCTTGTCACATATTGGCACACAATATATTTAATTAGTTATTTTTGGAATAATTGCTTAGTTTAGTCAGGGGTTAATCGCAATGTATTTTTGACATATTGTCGCGGGATACATACTGACATGACTTGATACGTGAGTTTGCCATCAGCATGAACACATGCAACCATGTTTACCGGCATATTTTTAAAGTTTAGAAAGTTGGTATGCAATATTCGTTCAGCCAAGCGGTCTTAAGTGTGTAAACGGTGGATATGCGGTGGTATATGTGGATTATGCAGTTCATTATATTTTAATAAAAATATTTAACTCACAATCATAAATTTAACATTAGAGATTTTCACTTTAAATAAATACAACATAGATGGAATATGAGTCATAGATATTTAAGTATTATGTGATTTCATGTAAAGCATTTTAAAAACCTTTCTTTTGGATAGAAAAGCTGATCAAAATTCATAAAAAGCTATAGAAATGTTCTCTCAAACAAAGGTTCATAGATGTGAGTGCACACTCTTTCAACGCCACATAGTCTTTCTCAGTAATAATTTCCATTGTTCTGTAAATGATCCATACGAAGAAGAAAACAGACCGTTGCCTTTAGCCAAATGCAATCAGATGTCATTTAAAGTCAGCAAAAAAAGATATGGTGCTGTGCGAATAGCTGTCTACTTCGGGATGAAGTCTCATAAACAAAAGTAACTAACATATCTTAGATGACATATTCTAGGCTGCCAAGTCCTAAAATGTGTATAATACCCTAGAGGTGACAGACAGGCCTAAAATGATAGCACGGCTATGGTTGGCTAAGTGTGTAAAACAAACATGGCAAGAAGTTTGTTAATTTATCAAAGTCCTCTTTGAAATGGGAAGAAAATGAATGCACTTGGACATATATCTATTCTTTTTGTCAGTTACTGTAAACTTTATGCAAGCATCTTCGTAATTATTGTTTAAGAAATAGACAATTCATGTTTTTTTCTTACAAGATCAGCAGCATACATTGGAGGATGCTTGATCGTGAATACTAAATTTCTTGCATCGTATTAAGTCTCAAATATAGATAATTACAATAAAAATTGGCTTGCAAATGTGTGATCCAATTTTGCTGACTGTTTGATCTAAATATAACTATTCAGATGTAATGTTATCCTCGCAACGGAACAAATCAAATGTCAATTTATTTACTAATAAGAAAACGGATTCCTTTCCCACATCAGCCTACAATTTATCTATGAACAACTCTATCCAGGGTCACATCTGAGCTTAAATATGGGACTACAATTAGGAATGAAACCTTTAGCGTTGTTAATAAACCTTCAACATTGCATATGTGGATGTATTTTCGACCACATGCGGTTTACTCCTGCAGAGTATGCACGCACACTGTATATGCGGTGCAATGCAATGGGCTGCCTTTTTCCACATATGCGGCCGAGTATGCGGTCACCAAGTCTGATTTTCTGAATCACACATATTTTTATCACTTAACACACCTATGCTTAATACCACCTATGCTTAATACTACTCAATCCTTTTCCTAAATGGTCAATTCTTGCCCGATTTTGGTCTTAATCTCAGCCTTCTATACGCAGTTTGCTTATGATGCATGCATTTGTGCTTGTATTTCAATGTGCAAGCATCAAGTTGTTGCCTTTTAGGTGTGATATTGATTGTTCTATTAAAGCTGTAAAATTTTTAATGAGATGATTTTTATAAAACATATATATATATATATCCTTTTTTATGCTTCTTGAATGTGAAAATATAGAGGTCTGGAAGTTCGAAACCAGAGTTCACGGTAAAGGTTATAATAGTCAATGGCGTGTTGACGATGATGTTGAAATATGTAATAGAGGGATTGTTGGAGTATTTAGTTGTGCGCCTCTTATGTTATAGATGGGTAAATGGATACCTCCATGATCCTTTTACCCCATCCATGTGTTTAGTCCCATATCTACCAGTGGTGCGACTTGGAGGCTCTGTGGAGGCTATGTAAGGAGCCCCAGACCTTCTGTATCTATTGAGAAAGTTGAATGAAACATATGACCTTTTGAGGCATTCTCCCGTGGTTTCATCCCGCTCCTTAGGGAGTAGGATTCCACGTAAAAATCCTGTTCTTCCATGTTTCATATTTCTGTTCTATGCTCTGTATATCATTTCCACTTTGGTATTTCTATTTTCTAACATGGAATCAGAGCGGGCCGATTCTCGTGGATTTTTATGTTCATTATTTTATTCGAGATCGATACTTGTTGAAGTTGATTACGAAGATTTAAAGTTCTGAAGATTCATGATTACAAAAATATTTGGGGCCTATATATTTTGTAAACAAAAAAAGGAGGCATTTGTTTCGAGAAAAAAACGCGTACAATTAGAAAGCTGTAGGCAAAAGAAAAAAACTTTTACAAAAGGAAAATGCAGAGAAAAGCCAAAATTTGATTGAACGGCTTAAAAAAGTGATTGATTTCAAAAAAAGGTGACGGCTATTAAAAAATGAATGATAAAAATAGCCGAGAAAAAAAATGAATGATTTTGAAAAGCCGAAAAAATTGAAGTCGGCTTATTTGGTTTCTTGTTTTCTCCCCACTCTTCATGTCTTCTCCCAATTTTGTCGATGTCATTTTCCGACAAGTATGGGAGAAAGGGGGTATTGTGTAGAGTCACAGGTCTGTTGTAGATTCAGATGTCAGATCCAGACCGACGAGATGTTCAGATTCTACCGATGATCAGATATTCAGACTCGACGTCAGATTGGTTTCGAGTCTTCAATTTCAGACACACACATATATGCGGTCTTCTTTTCAGATGTGCACATGTATGCCATCTTCAGTTTCGTGGCCCCCATCTTTTCTTGTTTTGTCGGACAGAGTTTTCATGTGAGCCATTGGGACTCCAGAGTAGAGGACCATTCCTTATGTCATGCGGGCAAGGGTTTTCATGTAGTATCATAGAAACTCCAGACTAGAGTACTATTCTCTGAGCCAGATGGGAGAGACCCAGTTCTCCGACGAGGAGATTTCTCCAGGCGCAGTTTCAGACTCGATGTTCATATTCCGAGTCCTTAGTTTGACTCACGTTCCGGCCCGTTCGTCCTCCTCACCTGCACGGCATGAGAAGCAACGTCCTCGACAGCATCCGAGCATTGTGCGCATTGAGTTGATATTGTCTGTAGTGTCATGTAGCGTGAGTTGAGTTTCTTTCTGTTTGTCCAAGCTGAGCATTGCTTGCTCCAGCTTGAGGGGGAGTGTTGGAGTATTTGGTTGTGCGCCTCTTATGTTATAGATGGGTAAATGGATACCTCCAGGATCCATTTACCTCATCCATGTGTTTAGTCCCACATCTACCAGTGATGGGACTTGGAGGCTCTGTGGAGGCTATATAAGGAGCCCCAGACCTCCTGTGTCCATTGAGAAAGTTGAATGAAACATATGGCCCTTTGAGGCCTTCTCCCGTGGTTTCATCCCGCTCCTTAGGGAGTAGGGTTCCATGTAAAAATCCCGTTCTTTCATGTTTCATATTTCTGTTATATGCTCTGTTTATCATTTCCGCTCCCGCATTTCTATTTTCTAACAGGAGTAATTGGATCTCTCCAAGATCCAACTATCCTCACTCACATTTAGTCTCTCATCATCTATAAGTGGGACTTCGATCAGTTTGTGAGGCTATATAAGGAGCCCCACACCTCATGTATTCATGGAGAGATCAAGTGGAATATCCGTCCTTAGAGGCCTTCCTGTATTTTCATCCTGCTCCTTTCGGAGTAGGTTCCTTAGAGGCCTTCCCGTAGTTTCATCCCTCTCCTTTCGGAGTAGGGTTCCACTTGAAAGATGTTTATGTTTCTTATTTCGGATTCCGCTTCTGCTTTTTATATTTCAATATGGTATCAGAGCAAGTCGATCATGATTTTGTTCTCAATGTTCACTTTTTATTTTGATAATTTTCAGAATTCAAGTTTTGTTTATGTTCAACACTGGAGATGTGCTCATATTGTGTGCTCCTGAGTTCCACAACTGTACAAGCGACGATGGGTTCATTCATGGAGCTTTACTCCCACACAACATAGGGACTCCTAGACGATGATGAAACAAGGCACAACTACATCATGTTAGTATTTCTCTAGCAAAGATGGGTTCCTCGCTGTGAACCCTTGATCTGGTGAATATTAAGGCAGAAGCGGAATTAGAACTAAGAAACATAAACATCTTGAGATTTTACGTGGAACCCTATTCTGTAAGGAGCGGGAGGAAAAATCTTCAAGGGCTGAATATTCTATTGAATCTCTCCATGAAACTTTCCAGACCATCCTAGTTTCTAAGAAATCACCAATGGCAGAGGTTCCAACCATCCCCTGTGCTTGCGCAAGAATAAAGAAACGGAGAAGGCTATCATTGGAGAAGCTGGCACAGTAGATGCAACATCGAAGACAAGAGGCGACATCGTGGCATGCCACTTATTTATCGAAGAGATGTGTTCCCACACATGAATCCTAGAAATAAAGAAGGGTAAGGAGACACATATGAAGCTGGAGAAGGTTGATCTAATGAGCTTGGAGCCCATCTCCTCTTCTTTTCCCTTTTCTCCTTTTATTTATCTGAATGTGCCTTGTCCAGTTTTGTGGTCTTTATGCCATTTATTGTTTGTTTGAGCATGGGATCAATAGAGTCCAACATGAGCAATATGTTACAAAACATAAGGGAAAAATGGAAAAAATGATTCAAAAAATGGCATGGAAACAAAAAAAAGGAAAAGAGTAGAAGATCTGCTATGACCCATTAAAAAGGGGAAGATTTAAAAAGAAGAAAAAGAACGCGAAGGTTGGTTTAAATAAAAGGAAGGAAAAGTCAAAAAAGGAGAGATGGCTTATGAAAAAAACGTGGATTGAGAAAGAAAAGAGGAAAATTAGAAAAATTGCATTGTTTTTGTTTTCTCCCAACTTGATTTTTTATTCCAGATTCTTACAAGTATGGAAGAAAGGTGGAGTGAGAGAGGGCGACATATTCTTCATCTTGAGATGTATCTACATGATTTTAATCACGTCCATCATCTTCTACTTGTGGCTCAACAAAAGCAATCTCTACATCGGGTGTCTATCTCAATCATTGGGTGCCTATCACCAACTCTCGAGATCAACACAGGGGATGGCCACTGCATTGGGTGCCTATCCTCGATCGTTGAATGTTTATCCCCGATATCAACATGGACTTCTCTACTTGGGATTGTCTCAGACTTCTATTGCCCATTCACGACATTAAGACTGACACCCCAGACTACTACTGTTATCAATCGTCTTTACTGAGCATTGGCTACCACACATTCTATTGTGCGACTATCACTCCGTGTTGGTCTTCTAATGACCCACTCCACGCACAACCTGGTTATCGCATCGATTCTACTACATGCACATTCTCATCATCACATACCAGTCCTCGTGCGAGGTCTTCTCCAAGTAGCGACCACTTGGAGTAGTTCTCCCGTCTCTCTCAGATGTATTGAGTGAAGATGTGTTGAATATTTTTTTGCAAGGTGTAGCTTTATCAGCTCTAGCTTGAGGGGGAGTGTTGGAATATGTAATAGAGGGATACCCAAACTCATGTTTAGTCCCACATCATCTATAAGTGAGACTCATGTATGTTTTGGGGGCTATATAAGGACCCCACACCTCATGTATTCACGGAGAGATTCAATAGAGTATCCGGCGCTTAGAAGCCTTCTTCCGTAGTTTCATCCCGCTCCTTACGGAGTAGAGTTCCACGTAAAATCTCAAGATGTTTATGTTTCTTTTTCTGATTCCGCTTCCGCATTTTATATTTTGTAAGATGAGTTTTTTCTGCACTCTATAGTTGAATTCATCTTCTTGACTTATGTTGAAATAAAAGTGATAAATAATAACTGATGTTCCTGTAACCTTGCTCCCCTTTCATGCATGTGTTTTCTAATTACTAAATATCTGATAATATATATTGTTGAATTGGAAAACTAAATTTACATCCAAGATATTCAGTGTTTATCTTGTACGAGATACCTGTGAAGTTTCTTTTTCCTTGCTTTGAGTTGCATGCCTTTTGGATATTTCTATTTTCTAATTTCCATGCTGTTTACATATGTTTAGGTATTCATGATCTCCAGCAACTTTATAATGTTTGTTTCCCTATTGTCAAAAATGTGTGGCCTGGAGTGGAGCCTAAGGGCAATCTCTTTCGTGCTGAGGAGGTGTATATTTGAACATATAGCTCTCCCTCAAATATCAAAATTATTTTGGAAAATTTATTAACATATTTTCATTTTGTTTTCAGTTCAATACAGGGAAGTTAGAATCTGCATCCAGGATATGCATGAGTGAGTTGCTGTGCTATAACTTTGATTCAGGAAATGGGCTTATTTTATTGTCCATCTGTTGGGGGTTCCTAAATGCATTTGCAGTGAGACTTCAAAATGATGTCCTGGTATGTTTATCAGTTTTATCGTATGCATTGCTAGTTGTAATGTTGATTACTCCGTTTATTTTTTGTATCTTCTCAGGTTCGTGATTGTCCACAGCAGGTGGTTCTTGATGATTTGTTTCTTTTCTTGGCATCATCATCTCAGAAGTTGGTAACCAGGGAACACACATTTTTTCTTGCTACTAAGTGCACTCATTCTCCTGTCCAATTTCTTTCCAGATTTTACGCAGAAGGTTTGTTACGAGCTTATTTCATTTTCATCTATCCTATAAGATTTTTTCTTTATAAAAGGAGTCATTGTTTGATTTGTTCAGCATCTAGTGAGCATATTGCAAACATGAACTTTTCTTGCATAATTTTCAAACTATCAGTTATTGCAAATTAGTAAGTAGATTATTGATTTTTAGTTTGTTATAGTGATTTTGGATTGTTTGCCGTTGATTGTATGCTTCAAATAAAATTTAGTTTTTCCAGTTGCATTGGTCTGGCCTAAACCGGCCCAGTCACAAGTGTTAGAGTCCATTGAGTGTATTTTCATACTTTATAATAGTGTACATTTCCCCTAAACCCTGGCTTATTCTTATATATAGAGAGAGTAGGGTTTGTTTCAATATTATTCAATTCTTATGTTCCTTTTCCATAATGGGTAAAAATGGAGCTGATGATGCTGGAGTTTCAGTAGAAATGGAGTTGATGATGCTGGAGTTTTAGGAATTAATGCCAATATGTCATCCTAATGTATTTCCTGGTTTTATTTTGCTGATGCTGAAATCATCTTTGTGCAGATTTTCCTGCTATTGTTCAAGAGGAAGGTCTTCTCTGCTTTGCTAGAGTTTGCCTAGGGTTTGATGAGACTAACATCATGAACAATAATGGCCTACTGGAGCTTCTAACAAGTTTTCCATCGCTTTTGGTTCCGCTTTCTTGTGAGCGGAAGGTGGGCTTTTCCTTATATAATCAGCCTTTGAACAAAATGCAATTGAGTATTGGTTGGGGAGTTCCCTTGATGAACTCTACTTTTTATCAATTTAGAAAGTAGTGGGTTTTTCCCTTCCATCATTTATGATATCATGATTTTTGACTTGTTTTTTTCTATCATAGTGAATATGTGCTAGAGAGTGTGTCTTCTGCAATTCTTTTCTCTAGATGTAATATTCAATTCTGCAATTCTTTTTCCTATTCAATGGGCGTACATTTAAGACTATATAGCTTTTGTTTTGTTGTTTTCTACTAATTTACTGTTATAATCTTATATGCTCTTTTGATAAATTTTAGAAATATAGTTAGAGGATATTATGAGCCTTTAAGCCATCTGCATAGAACACTACCTGATTTCCTTGTTTGAGACTTGGGAGTTGTATGATTTTCAGGTTTACAGTAAGTTTCTGATTCTTGCTTAGAGAAATTGTAGCAAGTTCATGATCGAAGTTGAAAATTGATGATAACAATGTTTCTAAAAACTTTCAGGCATTTTAACATACAGTTGGTGTTTTTTCTCTATATTGCTTTAGAAGAGGCCTCCTTTTCTTACTTTTTAATGTTCCTTTTAGGATTATATGTAAATATGTTTCTCGAGTACGCATTATTTCTGATGTTCACATGGATATATTTGCCACAATCCCATCTTGTACGACATATTATTGCAGTGTTGAATTTGATAAGCTGACACTTGTTTGGACTAATTTTATAGTCCACACGGATGGCTGCTCTAAGGTGTATTGATGAACTCTTCAAGATTTGGCATCATTTTGATATTTCAAGAGTGAAAAATGGTTGGTTATTCTGGCATATAGCAATTTATCTTTATTACCAATTATCTTTTAGCCATGACAATCTTTGTTTAATGTCTGAGAATTCAGGGGATAGTTCATCATTGATTGATTGCATCTCTTCTCCAATTTTTGGGAAGTTCATGGGCCTAATAATCAGCCAGAAGAAATTTATTTTGTCCGATGTGAATTTTCTTCCTCAATTTATGGCATCAATGCTCGGCCCTTCTTTAGAGAGTTTCACTGTGCCACAAAACAGCAGCGAGAGGTAATGATATTGCTATATATCTCTCTTGTAGTTTTTCTTTTTATCGAAGTTTCATTTTTTTGGTCATCTATATTTCTTTTGGTTGTCACATACTGCTATTACAAAATTGCACATTTTTCTCTATGTTTTGAAGATATGTTATATCTGGGACATGGTTTCTACTAGTCATGGCAGTGATTTGGGTTGGGACACTAGATTCAATGTTTTGCATCTTAGAGAGTGAGTGTTCTCTATTGCTCCAGAGTGAAGCGGAAGAGAGTTGACGATCGACAATTTCTCTACACATCCTGAGCCGTCAGGTTGGTGCGATATGAGGCTTTGAAAAAGATGTGATTCATTAAGTAAAAATTTCCCACTGAATGTTTTGGTGATATTGGGATAATCAAACCGTTGAATATAAAAAATATATTGCAGTCATGCGATAGTCGACCAATCAACCGAATAGTGGGATCGACTATTCGCTTGGACTGAATATTGATTGAATACGGATTTTTCAGTCGGTCACTTATCGCACCTCATAGTCGGATCGACTATTTGGTCCATTTGGATGACTATTGCAACGATGGTCATACACTACTGTCGGCCCGTTCCCCACACCTGACGTTGCTGCAAAGACAGTCATCACGTGCGATTCAGGCACAATTAGCTCCATCGTCAACATGTAGAATGCCCTCGATGGAATCTTAAGCCCCATTGTCGGCACTGACATTCCCCTCCTTTTTCCTTAGAGAGAACAAACCTTAATATGCACTGAATGACTGAAGCTCTCTTTCCAGGGAGAACCGTGCCTTTTAAATTAGGGATATGGGATTGAGTTGGGAAAATTATGAAGACATACATCTAGGGATGAGCAATTTTTTGGGCCGACCCAACCCGGTGCCCAGTCCGACGATGCTCGGCCTCGGCCCCGGCCCGAACAATAGATGGGCTGGCTTGGGCTTACGTTTTGGCCCAAATCCAAATTCGGGCCAGGTTCAAGCTACAACGGACACGAGCCCAAAGCTCGTGGGCCAGCCAGAATAAGGGCCGTAATTGGCCCGACCCGAAAATGTAGTTGGGTCTGGTGAAAGAGCTCGCCCATCGGGACCCAATTTCCAAACAGAGACACGGACACTGCACACAGTAGCAGCATCACACACACGCTTTCCTCCTCGCACAAAGCCCTCCACACCTTCGCGAATGCCGTGTGCAATCCCTAGCGCCGCTAGGCCTACCACCGCGGCCCTCCTTAGTTCTTACCCTCCAGGCCTCCACATCCCTCCTTGCGCTCACGCACCCTTCCTGTCTCCTCTCTCAACGGCTAATCCCTCACTCTTATCCTCTTCCTCCACTATCCCCCCGTTGCTGCGCGGCTGCGCCTGTGCAGTTGTGCCCTTGCGCCGCCGTCCCTCACCTTCCTCCTCACCTCCCGGATTTGGAGAATCAAGTATTTGCTGTAGATTTTCAGTGTGAACTACTGTATATTTTCAGCACCAACTATTACTTGAAGAGCCAAGGTGTTTGCTGAATTTCCGCAGTGTTCTAGACTAAATATCAATTTACAAGTTGATGGTTTTGCTGATCTTTGCCTTTCTGAGGATTATTCGCCTTTTTTACGCTGTTCGATTTGGATTTCAGGAAGTTGGTACTTCAAAGATGATTTGGTTCTTTTTGCAAACCCAATTTCTTAGGAAAAGAACTCATTTTTTCTATTGTTTCGGGATGATGTGAATGTAATGAGGAGCTCTTCCGAGCTTCCATTTCTTGAGTATTTTTTTTGTAATGAGATGGCAATCGATACGGCCCAGGCTCAGATTCTTCTTGATTTTTTAAGATAGCAGGCTGGCACAACCCAAGTACTTGTGGGCCGGGCTCGGGCTTGGACTGGATCTTACACAAAAGCCCGGGCTTGAAATCGACCCATAGGCCTGCAGATATGAACCGGGCTCGGGTTGGGCTGAGTTGGGCCCGGCCCGAAAAGTTTTTATGAGAATGGTAAATTTGGGAAGTGGATAAAAAGGAGAAGATACTTATGTGAAGAGGAGGAAATATTGCATTATAGGAGGAATGCTGAAACAGGAAAAAGAGAGTTAACTTCTAATCTATTAGAATTGGTGGCCTTGTATCATTTTAAAAAGATGCCAAGACCAAGGGAGCACGCCATACTCCCTTTCATTGTGTTTTCCGAGCCTTTGCCTTCCATGTCTCCTTTAAATTTTGCGATGCACGTATTGAAGATGCTGCACCGTTTATCAATCATGATGATTAATTCTGGGAGGATTACAACATCCCACATGGACGCCATCGTATGTGCCACGTCAGTTCTTCAATTATGATCTCCAAAATGATGGCAACTCTTGGACAACTGCATCAACAATATTGGCCAACCATATGCACCTTATGTGTTCTTCATTACGGGATCATAGGCATAATGATCAAGCATCCACACATAGAATTTGAAAGTCAAGCAATTAATCAGGACATATTTTTTTTGAAGTGACAGTTGTTGCAGCACATGATTGGGATTAGGACTAGGATTTTGATTAGTTTAGGGTTTGTCAATCAAAAAAAGTTTAGGTTTATGGTTAGCCCATTTTGAGTTCATTGCAATTTCCAATTTTATTTAAATAACGAGATCGCATGTGATCTCTTATTTAGAATGAGTAATTTTAAGATTCAATTTAGGTATTAGTTTCCTTTTTATTTTATTTTGTAAACCCATCCGTCCTATACAAAGGAGATGGTAGTCATTATGGAATAGTTCACGTTGATAAAAAATATAGTTATTCGATATCTTTTCCCTCCCTTCGTTCTCTTTCTTGTGGAGATTTTCCCCACCAAAATCCTGCATTGCAAACGTGTTTCTTCTTCCTGCCACCCCCTATATTTTTCTGCCATTCAATGTCTTCCTGCATGCCTGCTCTGAGTTGATTTAGTACTTGACCTTGTTCTAAAATTTTGGCAAACATATGTTTCCTACATCAAGTTAAATTGTGTTACATCTGTTTCGTACTTGTGAAAACCATGGAAGACATGTAGACGTGTAAAATGAGTAATATTTTTTGCAATATACAAGTCAGTGCTTCGTGTTTACATCCTAATCAAGTTTTATCTGAAATTGGATGATAAAATGAAGATTTGGATGCATCAGTTTCTATGATAATTGTCTTTTTATACGACTTCTCGTTTTTGCTTCTAAATACGATGTATTTCAGGTTCACTAATCAATCCAAAAATATCATACTGGCTTCTATTTTGAATTCTGTTCTCGAGATGTCGACCTATGCAAAGGTAAAATTTGAAGTTTTTTCTGTTTGCTGATTTTGCTTTTATTGATTTGCATATCTATAATGCTCTAGTCATCCGCTTTTTGGAGTTTGTCGATAACACCATAAACCATAAACTCAACTCTTATTTTTTTCTTATAGGTGATGCTTTTTTCATTATTCAAAGGCACTGGCCTCGCTATTCTTAAGGTGAAAGGGGTCAGACAATTGCTTTCTGGTCTTCTAGAAAGAAGAAATGAGAAGCTCATAGGGAATCCAAGTCGTAGTTTATCTGCTGCTGAGGTTCAGGTCATATGCTTACTGTTGGAGGTAAGTTTTTTACCTAGATGCTTATGTTATGTCCATATATAGTTTCCAATTTCATGTTTTTTTTACAGGCTTCTCTTTTACCAACCACTTCTGATTTTTCAAATGATCATTTGATTGATAATTTACTTAAAGCGCTAGAGGTAATGGGACTAAAGCTTGTTAGTCATATTTGTATTTAGCAATTTGCATGGATCATTATATCTGCTACTCATTAAATCAGGTTGGCAGCCACGCCTTGGATGATGCCATCATCGTGAAACCATGTGTAACTGCTTTGCAGAATGTCACACATGTTTTATATGCGAGTCTGAAGGACGAGAACCAGGTTAGTAGTTGAATCGCGGAAATACTTTTCTTCTATTAATTTTGTACAAAGGACTTGTTTTTTCTTGATTACAACAATAACAACAAAGCCTTTTCCCATAATTAAGTAGGGTTGGCTACATGGACTTTTTGCCTCCATTCAGATCTATTTTGGATCATTCTCGAGCTTAGATCCAAATAACTAGGATCCCTTCGGATAGCCTCATTCCAACCCTTCTTGGATCTTCCTCGCAATCTCTTAACCGAATCAACATCCCAAATCTTGCATCTTCTAAATAGTGCATAAACTGACTTTCTTTGCAAATGGCTAAACCATCTTAAATGGTTTTCTCTCATCTTATCCTCCATTGGAGCTACGCCAACTTTCCTTTTGATACCATCATTTCGAAGTCGATCTTTTCGTATATGACCATACATCCACCTTAGCATTTTCATTTCGGCTACTGTCATTCTCTGCACATATCTATGGTTCACATGCCAACATTCCGATTCATTGAGCATAACAGGTCTCACGGCTGCTTTGTAATACTTTTCTTTGACTTTCAAAGGGATTTTCTTATCATAAAAACAATAAAGGCTCCTCTCCACTTAAAACAACCTACATTCATTTTATGAGTAACGTCTCCATCAATTTTCTCAGTATCTAAAAGAATATTTCTTCTGAATGTTATCGTCTCCAATCTTCACCTCAAATCCTTCTCCCATTGTTTCCATCAAATGTGAACTCCATATATTCAGTCTTAGCCCTACTTATACGAAATCCTTTAGTTTCTAAGGCATGTTTCCAAACCTCTAGCTTCTCATTGAGGTATCTCATCAATCAACACGATATCATCGACGAACATACACCATGGTAGCTTGTCCTGAATGCGACTAGTCAACTTGTCCATAATCATTCTTCGCAGACTGGAACATGATACTTGATGAAGACCGATGCTGAATAAAAATGAATGGACTCAATTCTGAAACTTGTGGCAGACCGATGACGATGTTAAAATAGTCAGTCTTCGGAGACTGGAGCTTTACACAAGAAGAAACCCCATCATACATATCCCTTATAGGGTTAATGTATTGGATATATACTTCTCTTCTCCAAAACTCTCCACAATATCTTCCGTGGAACTGAATCATAAGCTTTCTCCAAAACATGCCTTGTCTATTTTCCTAACATGTAACAATGGAAACTTTGACCCTCTTTTCCATTAATTTTATCTTCATTTTAAACTTTTTAGGTTGGTTTTCTTGTTTTCCATTTATTGTTCAAATTTGTTTACACGGAACATAATTATTGTGATCTCTTTCTTGTGGCTTAAGATGTTATTTTGGTTTTCCTCTTTTCGTCACATCTTAGATCTTCCTTTCTTATTTTGATTTTAGTTTTCCGTCAAAGTAACACAAGTTTCATTATGATATACATTAAAGATTAACTTGATGAGGAACGAAATCACCTTTGAATTCTTGTGCTTTGTCCGGCATTTTATCCTAGTGAAGCATGGCGCACGTCAAGGATGCAAAAGTTGGTAGTTGGTATTCAGCCGAACATGTCATTAAATAAGGATTAGCTGACAGTCGGATGCCTATTCGGATTTATTTGAATTAAGTTGTCTTTGTATTTTTAAATTAGGCTAATTGTATAAGTTTTTATACATATATTCTATTTACGTAGATTTGGATTTTTTTCTATATTATCATATTGATAATGAAAAAAAAGAAACAATTGAACTCTAATTAAACATGAGAATCTTATATTAGTTACTTCATACAAATCAGAAAAAAATGTTGAATGAAGTCGGCTGATTAGTTGGCCTAGTAGACCTACTAGTCGGATCACCAACATCGGTCAATTATCGGACCGACTAGTCCTATTTTGCTCGAGTTCCCCACTGACTTGACTAGTAGGCCAACTTGATGCGCATAGCTCACAGTGCTTGATTCATGATATTATGAGAGGCATGATGACGTCTAAGGTGGACCGCAAAGGGCAAAAATCTGTACAGTTCCTATGACAGAAGCCCATACTTCTCCTATAATCTAAGGTAGGATTCCTAAACTTCGAAAACCTCGGTCAGTTTTGCCTACAACTCAGCACCGAATGTTGTCTCGGAAAGGAGCTGTGAAGAAAAATTGGCTTGGAAGCAAGGCCTTATTATCGACTTCCATAAATCAGGAATACTTTAAGATGTGCAACAATTGTTCATAGCTAATTCTTCTGGCTGTTGTTCCCTGGTGACAAAAACTCTTAACAGTGCGATTAATGGCAAACAATTACCAGAACAACGTGGTGTCGAAGATAAGTTAAAATTTGGGCATGTTAAAGGATTCTCTCCTCTTTCACATATTTGCCACTTGCTTCATTTATTATCTTTGCCATCATTGCTTGTAGATGTGAGCTCACAATTGAATGCTCATATATGCTGTTATTTCTTGTACTTTTTACACATAAGACGGAGTAATTTAAATAGCAAGATAAGTGAAAGGATCTGCCAAATTTCTGTCTTTTATATCGAAATTTGTTGCATTGTAACTTCAGGTTTATTATTTTTTAACTTGTATTGTTCTTGATATAACTTCATCAACACCATCATGCTCATTACACCCTTCAAAAGATTAACCAATAACATGCTTGCATGTAACAAAATTAAGCCCATTTCGTCATAATGCAGAGCTGACCATGTCAGCAAATAGCTTGTAATGTTTTGTTTTGTTATTTTGAAACTGCTCGCGAGTTTTGAAGTTCATGTTTACGTGTTATTTGCTGCATCTTCATTCTGGTGGAAGTTTTCATAATAGCTCCATAATTCAAGTTTTCTCAGTGTCTTGGGAGTGTTTATGCTCATTCGAAATTGTCAGTAGCAATATCTCCTCTTTGTTGCTTGTTGGATAACCACCTCCACCAATCCTTTTTCCCTTATGCATGTCAAAGCTGCATAGGTTGACACAGTTATGCTCTACAGAGTGGCACCCAATTTCCCCATGATTCTGTTTATATCGTTTGATCTGGCGTTTTCTGCGTTCTGTGGCATCTTGAATGGCTGATGCGCTTTCTTTGACTCTACCGCAATTGATTTATGGATATTTACTTATATGCCTCTATAATATTCTGATATTACATGTATACCCGCCCCCGCCCCCCCCCCCCCCAACCCCCTGAGCATAAGACATACATGTGTGCCCCGCCATTTTGCTTGTATGTCTTTCCTAACTTCATATCGTTAATACAGTGCTAAAATTTATGGTTTCTCAATAAAATCCAGAAAAGTTATACTAACTCCCTCAAGCTTCATCATCTTCGTCATTACCTTCCATCATCAGCACCTTCCTTTCCCGTAATCTTTCCTCCTTTTCTCCGACCATTCCTCTTTGTACATTTTTAATCTATTTTCCCGCAACCAGCAAGGTAGTTCTGTTGAATGTAGGTTTGGCATTTTCTGCCGTGGAAGGTATCTTCAGTGGCCGGTGTGCTTTCTTCGACTAGGCAATCCATATAAATGGATATTTGCAGTTGAATGATAGAATTTTATGTCTTATGAGAGAGAGAGGACCCAAGGCCGCCTTTTTATATTTGGGGCGGGGCCTAGGGTTAGGGCTACACCTTAAAATAAAAAGGACAAAAGAGCCCTGAAGGGGTAGAAATTCAGCTCACACTCCCCTGGACAGAGCATATATATCAACCTTTTTTGGTATGCTATAATATCTTTCAAAGTGAGTGCAGGATTGGGGCGTGCTCAACAGGCCGTTAGTTTGATCCTCATAGCGAAGAGAGGATTGTAAGTTGTGGTTTGATTCTAGGATCCCACAAGGGTAGATACCATTGATTTATCCTATGCTGCCCTGGACAGATACTTAAGTTGAAAAAATGTGAATTGGGATTCGATTCAGGATAAAACTAGAATAGACGTAGGCGGGGTGGAAGGTGAGATCAGTGTTGAAATAGTCGGCCGACTATGAGGTGCGGGGGGGGGGGGGATTGAATAACCTCTAGTCGGCCTAACCGAATAGTCGGTCGGATTATTTGTCCGACTGCTCGTTATTCGGCCGACTAGTAATTAAATGTTGGTATTTCTTTTATTTTTTTTAAATTCTCAAGAGTTACCATTTGTCATGATATTACCAAAAATGTCAAAGCTCCGTATATGTATGTTGTTAATTAATACTTTTATGTTGGATTCTTGTTGATTGATGATAATGTATAAATATATTAGAATATGTGTGTTAACAATCATTTTTATATTAAAAACAAAAAAGTAAAATCAAATAATTCTGAATAGTCACATGAATGAATACCGATTATTCTCTATTCAGGAACCCCTCCGACTGAATACCGAATATCGACTTCTGCAACACTGGGTGAGACGCCTCTTAAGAGGGAATGCTTGCGTTCTTGAAATTGGTGCTATCAGTTATTCTGGATTCATTCGTTCTCTTTACAAGATGTCGGCCATGATCCAACCAAAGATGTAAAGTACTGTGCATAGATTATTTGTCTTCTTTTTGGTAAGAAAGCAAAGGTATGTCCCTTGCGAATTGGGAGACTGCCTTCCACCACGAGGAATCCACAGGAAATGTATTAGGCTCTTGCGAATGAAGTGGTTAGTTCAAGTATTCCGAAACAGTTAACCATGATCTGTCGCCTCATTCATAAGAGGGTAAGGCATATGGTTCCTTGTACAGATGTGAAGCTCCACTCATGCTTCTGGAGAGGTTTAATTTCAATGCTTCCTTAGACATCTTTTATTATGCAACTAGTAGTGGGTGATGATAGATCTTTTAAGTTCCAGTTAGAAAGTTGGAATTAGGTTGGGACACTAAGTCCCAGATTTTCAAGGCATTTTGCGCTAGCAAAAAATAGAAAAAAGGCTATGATGGACGAGTGCTGGACTAGAATAGACACGAGCCTGGGGATTTGGTGCTTGACTTTTGTCTACGATCTCTCTGATATAAGGGTGCAAGTTCTCTTAACGCTTTACAATGTATTTGAGTTCAATGGCAGTTCTTGATCTCGTTTGTCGGAGAGGATAATATGGGAGATGGTAATCTAGCAAGGGACAACTATTTGATCTAGAAGGTACATGGCCCCACTCAGAGTCGAGACTTTATGTATTTCTAAGAAGAGAGGTTTTTTTTACTTGCATCTTTGGAGTTAGGTTTATATCGACCACGTGCACTTCTGCCCATATACAGAAAAGAAGATCAGGACATTATGCCTCTTTTCAGGCGTGGATAAGGAAAATTTGAAAAATATGGGAAAGTCAAGTATGAATGCTGCTGACAACAATGATTTTTGTTGTAGCCTTGGGTAGTTGACTTATTGTTCTTAGTTGGAAAGAACTGTTCCGCTCATCAAGGTTGCTGAAATCGGTAGTTGGTACTCGGTCGGTGGGGTCACTGACTAAGGATTAATCGACAGTCGGACGACTAATCGGATTTAGTCAGTAATTAGTCGATTTTGATTTTTTAATTATTTTAAATATATAAAGCATTTTTTATACATATATTCGTATATATTTGCATGGGTTTGTACATTTTCTATACTATCATAATGAAACAAAAGAAGTAATTGACTTTAATTATAACATTAAGCATATTGGATAAGTTTGCTTATAAAAAAACAAAAAAATTTAAAAATAAAAATCTCCATGTAAAAGTCGGTCGAGTAGTCGACCCGATTAGTCGGGTTGAGCGACTAATGGCCGACTAGGCCTAGTTGAGTCAGCTACTCCCTCGACTCGACTAGTCGGCCGACTTTTACAATAGTGCCGCTCGTCTAGGCAAACCTGGTTAGCCGGAAATGCGTTAGTTTTTCAAAATGGCTGGTTTTATGTGGAAAATGATGTACACGTGCACACTTTCTTTAAAGATTGGTTGTTAGCAAATAATTGCTCGTGATTTGGAGAATGAAATAATATAATGGGGTTACACTGCATATGGGTGTTCACCCTCTTGAAAAACCAACCTTTTTGTATATATTTTTTTCTATCATGTTCCCTTCAAAAAAACAAAGCTTTAATCCAAATTCTATCCATTTTGAGTTCAAAATTAACAGTCGGCTCATAGAAAGACAGACTACTTAGCCATTTTCATTTGGTACTAATCATGTTGTATGTCATATTGTTTTTGCCAAATCGTGTAATCTGTATATAACAAACCAAAACAAGTATTCTCCTACATCAGGCGGGGTTGGCTTCAAGGCTGTATCACCTCCAGTCTTATTTTTCATGGGGCATATCCAGGCTTAGATTGTATAAGTGGAGTGTGAATAATATGGGGAGAAATCTTGGTCGTTTCTTGTTGGCCTCTGTCTACGCACCTTATTTTGTTATATCACATTTTTATTCAGACTGTTACATAAAGGGAACATTATTTTTGTATTTTTAACAGAAATTGTAATCACTTGTTTTACGAAGCTTGTTCAAATGTTTAATTTTATAAAATCATGTTCACAAGTATATGTTGGCATATCACAAATATGTGTCATGTGCAGAAATTTCATTGCCTTGTATGGGTTACATATTAGGAGCGCTTATTCACTTCTTCTGTATAGAATGTTTCTAGTTAGGACTTTTTGTAGTGATAGTTTTATGCATAATTGAAACCGTAGTTGGTGATACTATCTTATGCTTTTATGCTTTGTTGGACAGGAGGAACTTTTCTCCAAGTTAGCTTTCTTTTTCACTGTAAAAACATCGATATCCGAGAGGCAGCCAAAGAAGCACTTCTTCGAGTAAAAGTTGGTTTCTTTTACTTTTCTGTTTTCTTATAATTTATAACTTCTCTTTTTGAAAAAAGGGTGGTGTCCCAATGTGGGACCCACCTCAATTTATACATATATCAAACAGTCAGGAATTACATCATATAATTTATAACTTGACCATTTATTTTTTGTTTTAACTGTTTGCTATGTACAGTGTGAAAATCTTTTGCTGCTGTGATTTTTATTGAAGGAGTGGGAGTATGTAACTCAGCTGCATGCAACTTCTCTGTCCATCATCCCAAACTATGCATTTTTCTCAAAATTTGAAACTGAACATGTTCAACATACTCCCTTTTCTCTTTTTCTTTTTTTAAGCAATGTGTTTAGCTTTTTGGAGTTAGTAGGAACAATCATTGGGATTTAATTATAGTTTTTATCATTTAGGTTAAAGTAGAATCCAAGCATTTTCTATTGTCACTTATAAAGCAATTTCAAATTTAGAGGCTTGGATTTTAGGCCATATGTTGAGATTGTAATTAATCCTAATCATGCCATTGTCTTTTGAGGGAGGGCTTTAGTTCTCATTTTCTTGTTTGCAATTCTTACCTGGTGATCATGAACCTTTAATTGTCTTTCTAACTTGTAGAAATTGTCAGTTGATGGTGAAACTTTACTATCTAAGTGTTATTTTGGTACACTACATCACTAATGCAATTTATTAGAGATTAGGTGGGATAAAACATGCAAAAAATGTTACAAAGTCCTTGCCTCATAACAGAAAATATTGTACATTCTGCAATATTGGAAGCATGGGCCAAGTACATCTCCTTTGCAAGTAGTTTCTATGAACAAAAGCATGCATTGCCATATACCTTTTTTGGGTGCTGTTAATGCTGCTTTTTCCAGGTTAGTTGTGCGGCAGTTGTCAAGCTTTTGGATGCGGTTACTTCTTGGGGTCATCAATGTGAATCACCAAAAAGATTAAGGAGAGAGAATTTTCTTGGTTCTTCTGGCTTGTTCTCGCAAGGTCTCTGCAGCAGTGGAGGGTTGCTTTTCCTATTAAATTCTGTGCTAGAGATACTACTTCTCAAGAAAGATATAGAGAATAGGTTGTTTTTCTTGAGTTGCATTTATTATTTTATTTAGTTGGTAACTTTTATATGGATTTATCTTGATTAATAGCATAGACTCCGTGCTTTCGTTTGTATAAGTGCCATGTACATGTAGCATATTGCGGCAGTGTGCATTTTTCATTCTGTGCAGTATGTGTGTTATCTTGGTGGGGGATGTGGAGTTTTGAGATTCTTTTGTAGTTTCTAATTTTCTTAAAATATTTATTGGTCTTTACAGACATATCTTGGTTAAACCGCTGTTTAATATTCTCCGAGAACTCTGCTCTGGTGAATGGTTGTCCAATATTCAGGTGCATGATCAACGAACGCCTGATTTTTCAGCAGATATATCACCTGTCAGTGATGCAGTAGTCTCGGCTCAGCAATCAACATTACTTATCCTTGAAAATATTTGCGCTTCATCAATGGCAAACATCTCAGAGAAGGTGTGCGCAGGTTTTTCTGCAGTTCAACCTGTCAGTTTTTGTTCTTATTTTTATCTGACACGAGTTTTTCTTGCAGCATGAAATTACTTGCCACTTTGATGTTGACCTGCTTGCTGAGTTTGTTCGTTCTACTACAATTTCCACTACTCGTAATCATGTTTTCTTGCTTCTATCTGCTTTTGCAAAAATCTCTCCAGATGGGGTTTTTGGTCACATACTTGATCTGTTTGGTATAATAGGCGACTCTGCCACGAAACAGGTAGTTTTCTATGACTAGAATTTAAATTTTGTTGTAGTCTTCACCAACCTAAGTGATTAAGCATGCCTTTTAAAATACATGCATACTTCCTTTATATCTGCAGGTCGATGAAGGCTATGTTAACATTGTAGTGATCGATTACTGACCTCTTGATCCTAGCTAAAGAGCATCGATTGTCTTTGTTCATCACTTTTTTACTATTTGTTTTTCATTAGTAATTCAATATATAAATGTAATGTTTCCTTTTGCTGCCTTTATAATTTTGGGGGACTAATATTTTTATATTTAACTCACAACTAAAAAAGCAAAAGTTTGGGGACTTTTCTTACCATGGCTGTCCTCGTCTCTAGCATTCTTATTTTTGAGACATTTAGTCAAATGTTGAATAACAAACTCATCCAACCCAACTTGCTTGAATCAACTACGAGACTAGCTTGCTTAGTTCACTATTGTCTTTCACCACCTACCTCTCTTCTCTTTAAAACTGAGACTCCCTCGGTCTATATGCTTCTAAACCTTGGCACACATCTTTCTAGAGAATGGTTTAATAAGAGGGAGGGAGCAGTATCACTAACGACTAAGCCAACCCGTGCTTAGGCTTATGCTTTATGCAATTTTTGTTTAAATATATCATAAATGCGATGCCAAATTATGTGAATTTGCTATGGGATCGCTATGTGCAAAATGGTTATACTTAATATGTTATTGTGCAATAAGCAAGGGGTGTAAAAGCTGTTTATTTTCGGTTAATCTTGGATATGAATTCATTTCACCCGTTTCTTTATATGACCATCCTTTGTTTCTGTTGGAGTATGTAATAGAGGCGTAATTAGATCTCTCCAAATTCCAATTACCCCCGACTCATGTTTAGTCTCACATCTACTATTATTGGGATTTGACATGTTTGTGAGGTTATATAAAGAGCCCCACACCCTTTGTATCCATGAGAGATTGCAGTAGATCGTCCTGCCCTGGAGGCCTTTTCTTGTGGTTTCATCCTGTTCCTCACAGAGCAGGGTTCCACGTAAAATCCCAAGATATTTATATTTCTCATTCTTGTTTGATTATTTACTTCTGCTTATTTATTTCAACATGGTAGCAGAGAGCATGTTCAATTTTAGGATTTTTTATGTGGATTTTGTTTTTCAGAATTCATGCATCTCCAACCAGTTTGGTTCTTCGGATATGTTTTTCATCGTCGATATCAGTGTTTGGAAATGCGGTCCATGCGGCCGCATATGCGGCCGCATATGCGTATTCGGTCACTTGACCGAAGCGCATATGCCATATGCGGCAATATGCGGTCAAACCGCATATGCGGCCGCATATCTGAACAACATTCTTTCATATATGATTCATGTATCTTTTTTGTTTAATTCATAACATGTTGATGACACATTAACTCAATTTTTTTCCGAGCAACTCTTATATTATCATTTACATTGATGCATCTTTTCATATTTTCTTATATACTACATTTGTGAATATAATCTAAGGTATTTTTCTCATATCCATATTTTTTCATTGTTCCTAACACTTATAAATGAATTGTTTACTGTCTTTTGAAATTTCTATCTAATGAAATTCATTCCATTTCTTTGATAAAATATGAAATAATTGGACACTTAACATTTTTGTGCTTCTAATAAATTTATATACTAATACTTTTTTCCCTATATTTTGTGCCAACAAGTTTTGTCACTTGGAGATCCATATATGTATGTATGTATGTATGTATAATTTTGGGTGTATGATTTGTATACTTATGATTATTCTTTAGCATTTGTTATCTGTAGGATCTATATATGCATTAAAGGTTTTCTTCGTGCATTCCTTATTAAATCAAATTTGTGTGTGTATATATATGCATTAAATTCAAAATATACACTAAAAAACAATCAATTTATTATATCATGCTTACATACTTATTGATTATATTATCTTATTTGAAATTTTTGATTTTAGGTTTTGTTAGATCATCAAATTTTTATACAATCACATTTTATTATTGTATTTTTTAATATTTTAAATTAAAATATTATAAACCGCATAAACCGCATATACTTCCGTATACTCCTCCGCATATCCGCTTACTCGCTTTAGACCGCATGACCGAACGAATACCGCATACCGCATTTCTGAACCTTGGTCGATATAATCTTTGTTCCAAGTTGTCTAGCAATCATCATGGCGATTATGTTTGAAAAACCCAGGGTTCCATCCTGAACCTAAATTTTCACGGTCATAGGTTCACACTGGATACAACTTTATATCACAATGGATTGCTCCATGCTGTGCACAACTCCTGATCGTCGCTAGAAGAATTGGAACCCACTCTTTCTTGATTTGGAGCCCACTTTATAAGAAAAGATGCGATGGCGGCCTCGTCTCCCACACGTGTAGACCAGATCACACCTTTGGGCAGTGCAATTCCGACTCCAGGTGACGCTACCAATACACATTCAGGTGTTGGACCTAGCCTGACCCTTATCTTTATCTAGGTGACGCCACAGAGGCGCCACTCACAAGGCGACATCCCCTACCATGCCCTTGAGATCTCCTCTCAACTCTAGAATCACATCACCTTCCCAAGGCTGCACTCGACTTTGCAACAACGACTTCACCGCCTCACATGAATTCTCAACCCTCAAACTACTCGTCGAAGCCCTGCATCCAGGAGATCGATCCCAACTCGAGGTAGTGATGCATATCGTTCCTTGCGTCGACGACGAGATCCCAAATTAGCGACGACGATGTGACATCTCTTGGTGGTCAATGGGTTTCACGATAGAACCCTAGTCCTATCTCTTCCAAGGGGGATGAATCGACTGATACCCCTTTTCCATTTGCCTTTTATTAACAAAATGAGGGGAACTACAATGTCTCCAGGCCCAATTGAACCGTATAAAAACTGGAGAGAGGGCCACTACGAAGGGCGATTGCAATTTGGAAAAAAAGGCATGGAGTTGTTCTTAGGCTCAATGGGTTGCTACAATATTAAAAGGGACAATTTGTGCAAAAAAAGAGAGAGAATAATCGAAAAAAAGAGAGACAATTACAAAAAAAGAAAAGGATAATTTGTGCAAAAAAGGAGCACACAAATTGAAAAAACAAGAAAAATAAGAACACAAAAGGAGACTGCATCCTTTTCTTGTTTCTCCCAACTTGATCATCCATATTCTTTACTGTATTGAGTATGAGAGAAAGGAGAGTGAGAGCATGGTATATATTCTTCTACTTGATATGTATCTATAGGATTTCTATCTTGTCCATCTTATTCTACTCATGACTTCTCAACAAAAACAATCTTTGCATCGAATGTGTCCCCGATTATTAATTGTCTATCCCCAACTCTCGAGATCTGCATAGGGGGGCGACCATTACATCGAGTGTCTATCTCCGATCTTCAGGTGTCTATCCCCGACATCAAAGTGGACATCTCTACTTGGGTTAATATCAGATTTCTACTGCCCATCTACAACTAGACATGTTCGCCACGGTGGGGGGGTGAATTGTGCAAAATACATTTATTCAGTAACAATTTTCAAATAAAAATTATTCAAAAATCACAGAGATGGAAGAATATCAAACCACAAAGTTAGTGATTTGTACATGGAAACCAAGCAGGTGAAAACTACGACTTAGAATCGTGTTTTAGGATTTCCCCTTCTCACTATTTAGGCATAGCTTGTTTCCACTATTCCATCGTTACTTTAAATCGAGGGTAGCACAACCTCCCGTTCAACATGCACCCTTCCTTGGACAACTCCCAAAGGAAGATTCTCTCTCTCAGAAATAAATCCATAACTTGGATACGTATACAAAAAATGTTAAACTGGAAATATAATCAAGCAGTAAACTTGAATTCATAAGCTTATAGACTTTCAGCGCAGAATATGCTCGACAATGATGATGTTGATCACAATATAGCACAGAGAGCACAAACAACTTCGATAACAAAAATCTTTGGATTGAAGAGAGCTCGAGAGCGCATACAAGCTGTAAGAACTGAAATATCACACAAAAGGATCACTCGTTCTTTTCTTCTGAGAGTAGAAGATGTTTCTCTTGGTTGTGTCTTGTAGAGATAGATATTATTATGCTATGTACCTGTTTGTTATTTCTTTGTTTCCTCTGGACTACTTTGTACTTTACCCTTAAGGTCTCTCCCTATATAAGAGAGCCTAGGGTTTCTCTGAATGATTAATCTCAGTTTTCTCCCAACATGGTATCAGAGCCCAAGCCCTAGGGCTCTCCACCTCCCGCCGCCCACACCCACCCGCCGCCCACCCTCTTCTCGCCGCCACCGCCAACCCCAGCGCCGCCCTCCACCACCGCCTCTCATTCGGCTGGACCAGTTTCTCCGTACATCTGGCATCTCCGTTTTGGTCACCTCCCGCTCCAGAAAATGCGCCATCTTCTACCTCAGATCTCTCCCAGTTCGTCCTTTCGCTGTGAAGCATGTCAGTTGGGAAAGCATCATCGGTCGAGCTTTCCTAGTCGTCAGAGTCGGAGCAGTAGCTCCCCGTTCGAGTTGTTTCTTATAGATATATGAGGTCCAAGTCGTGTACTTGATCATCAGGGGCACAGATTTTATCTAGTGGTAGTGGATGATTTCTCTCGTGTATCTTGGGTCTTTCTTTTAAAGAATAAATCTGAAGCAGGAGATGTGATCAAGAATTTGATTAATGAAGTGCAAAATGTGCTCTCTTCTACTGTCAAATATGTTCGTACAGATAATGCCCTAGAATTTTGCACACGGTCCCTCTCTCAATTTCTTTCATCAAAGGGTATTATTCACCAAACCACTTGTGCGTACACATCTCAGCAGAATGGTGTGGCGGAAAGAAAGCTTCGCCATCTCCTTGACATTACTCGAACCCAACTGAATCAGAGTTGTGCTCCTATTTCTTTCTGGGGGGATGTTGTTCTTACTGCGTGCTATCTGGTCAATCGTATGCCATCTTCTGTTCTTGGTGAGAAAATACCTCTCTATCATTTTTCCTGACAAGGAATTATTCTCACTTACTCCACGTGTCTTTGGTACTGTGGCATTTGTTCATCTTCTGTCTCCTGGACTTGACAAACTCTCTCCTAGAGCTGTCAAGTGTGTTTTTGTCGGTTATTCTCGGACTCAGAAGGGCTATCGGTGTTATGATCCCATAAACAAGAAATACTTCGTTAGTGCTGATGTCACATTCTTTGAGTCTGTTATGTATTTTTCTCTTGCAGGTGACAGACTGGTTCCATCCACTACCAATGATGATGTCTATGTCCCTCCACCTCCTACTTGGAGTTCACCTGAGTCTCCTCCTGTTCCTGCCCCTACATCATCTTCACCACCACCACCTCCACCTCCACCTCTTCCACGCCCTCCCATTCCACCTCTACCAAAATTCTATACACGTCGGTCAGGTCCTGCTCAGGCTACACGTCAGCCACCCATCACGCCTCAGGTATGTTCAGATGGCATTACTACTGACGGGTCAGATATGGTACATGTGCAGGATTCTTCATTGTAGGAGGAAACTACACCATCCAGTACAACAGAAGATGATCTTGATATTCCTATTGCTATCCGGAAGCAGAAGCGGATGTGTGCCTCTTATCCCTTTGCTTCACAGGTGTCGTTTCACCGTCTCACTGGAGACTTTCAGAGGTTTGCTGCAGCGTTGTCTTCCGTGGATATACCACAGACCTACCAGGAAGCTATGAAGATTGATTGCTGGAGATTGGCTATGGAAGATGAGATGCGTGCATTGCAGTCTCGTGGCACATGGTCTTTGGTTATTGCTCCTCCTGATGCATCTATTGTGAGCTGTAAGTGGGTCTTCACGGTTAAATATCATGCAGATGGCAGTCTAGATCGGTACAAAGCACGCTTGGTCGCGCGTGGTTTTACACAAACCTATGGCGTGGACTATATGGACATTTTCTCTCCAGTGGCTCGACATTCTACCCTTCGCATTCTCTTATCTGTGGCCGTGGTCTGTGACTGGAGTATATCTCAACTGGATGTCAAGAATGCCTTCTTGCATGAAGATCTGCAGGAGGAAGTCTACATGCAGCAACCACCGGGGTTTACTGCTGAGGGGGAGAAGCATATGGTGTGTAGACTTCACAAGGCAATTTGTGGCCTCAAACAGAGTCCAAGAGCGTGGTTCCAGAAGCTTTCTAATCTTATTGAACAACATGGATTCAAGAGGTCAAATGCAGACCACTCATTGTTTGTTCAGAAGTCATCGACAGGTACGGTTGTTATCATGGTCTATGTTGATGATATTCTGGTTACAGGAGATGATATTCAGGGCATAGAAAGGGCGAAGGCATTCCTAGGCCGTCAGTTCGTTACGAAGGATCTTGGAACCCTAAGATATTTTCTGGGGTTGGAATTTGCCAGGAATGCACAGGGTTTGGTGATGACCCAACGTAAGTACATTACATGCTTCTTGATTGAAACAGGCATGGCTGGATGCAAACCATCAAGTATTCCCATGGATCCAAGCACGAAGTTGTATGATGATGATACTGCTGAAGTGGATAAGAGGAGATATAGAGAAATGGTGGGTAAATTCCTTTATATTACCATAACTCGACCTGATATTGCCTTTGCAGTAAGCAGCGTGAGTCAATTTATGGAGCAGCCAAGACAAGTTCATGTGGATGCTATACACATGATACTGAGGTATCTGAAGTCTTCTCCAGGTTCAGGGCTGCTGTTTCGAAAGGGCACAGATTTGTCTATCTCGGCATGTGCAGACGCCGATTATGCAGGATGCCCTAAGGATCGAAAATCAACCTCAGGATTCGCAGTGCTCGTTGGAAGCTCTCTGGTTTCTTGGAAAAGCAAGAAACAAACTGTTGTTGCAAGGTCTAGTGCTGAATCCGAATATAGGGCCATGGCGCAAGCCAGCACGGAGATGATGTGGGTTCGATCAATACTAGAGGATTTACATGTAGCCGTACCTCTACCCATGCAGCTTCAGTGCGACAATCAGGCAGCCTTGTTCATTGCCAACAATCCAGCTTTTCATGAAAGAACCAAGCATATAGAAGTTGACTGCCATTACACTAGAGACCTGATCCAGAGAGGGTTGATATCTACAACTCACGTGAGCTCAGGGGATCAGACTGCAGATGTATTCACCAAGCCGTTGCTCAGAGGACCTTTTCAGAGATGTTCATCCAAGTTGAGCATGATAGACATCTATGCTCCACCTTGAGGGGGAGTGTAGAGATAGATATTATTATGCTATGTACCTGTTTGTTATTTCTTTGTTTCCTCTGGACTACTTTGTACTTTACCCTTAAGGTCTCTCCCTATATAAGAGAGCCTAGGGTATCTCTGAATGATTAATCTCAGTTTTTCTCCCAAGATGTCTCAAACAATGATCCTTAGGGTTAGGGATGAAAACGATCGGATACAGATACAAATATAAGTATAATTATATCCTTATCCTTAAAATACGAATATGAATGCGGATACGAATATTGACGGATGTAAAAAATGAGTTACGACATCCTTAAAAACGAATACGAATGTAAAACGAATACGAATAAAATGGTGAATGCTATCATAAAATGTTTTTAAGCATAGTTATAAATAGATCTATTACTATACTTATGTACGAATACGAATATACGAATATGAATGCGAATATTGGCGAATGTCAAAGTGATATCCATATTCGCATCCATTTTAAAATGAATACGAATACGAATGTCAAAATATGTATAAAACGAATACGATAACGGATCGGATATGGATATATTCACATTCGTTTTCATCCCTACTTAGGATCTCTTATATATGGTTGGCCTCAAAAGAGTTGTTGGTGATCAAAAATGGAAAGTTCAACATTTGATTTTCAAAATCCATGAAATGATCGATCATGCAAACAATGTGATCGATCATGGGCGATCGATCATGTCACAAAAGTGATCGATCAGATTTGACCGTTGGTCTGAAATTCAAAAAGTGATCGATTATGGTCAAAAGGATGTTCAATCATGGTTGAAGGAACATGAGAAACACGATGGTCGATCAAGGGTGATCGATCATGGGTGTCAATGTAGTCGATCATATGCCCAAAAATCGATTATGTGAAATTGATGATTTTGTCTTAAGTTTGTGTGTTGATCAATCATTTGCAAAAACTATAAGATCATTTTTAGCATAAAATAAAAATTATGTAATATGCAACATCAACATCCAAAAGTCTTCAAAACTTGAGCTTTTGTAATTGAGTTTGATGCGGTGCTAGGACTAGCGGCTACGCCTGGACTGTTGGTAAAGATGCGGCTGCTGGAGCGTCGCCTCTTTGAACTGGAAGTCTAGGGTTTCAGAAAACCCAAAAAACAACTCTCGAACTTGGAAAATAGATCTTCAAACTAATCTTCAAGAACATAATTTGGGTTTCAATGGAAACCCTAGAATCAAATCTCGAATCTTGAACACAAAAAGATAAAGAACTTAAAGAAAATCCTCGAGAATCGACCCGCTTTGATACCGTGTTAGAAAATACGAATGCGGAAGCAGAATGATAAACAGAGCATTAAAAACAAAAAGATAAACATGAACACCAAGATTTTTACGTGGAACCCTACTCTCTAAGGAGCGGGATGAAACCAAGGGAGAACACCTCAAAGGATTGATGGTCTATTGCTTTTCTCACTGGATACAATGGGTGTGGGGGTCTATATATAGCCCCCACTGAGTCTCCACATCTCCCAACCGGTAGATGTGGGACTAAAGACTTGGATGTGATAATTGGATCCTAGAGGGATCCATTTACCCATCTCCCACATAAGTGACACATATAACAAATACTCCAACAGAAACATGAGGGCACAAACAAAAAGGAAAGAGAGGGACAAAAAGGAAAGAGAGGGGTGGGTGTGGTTTCTCCCGCTTGTGGCAATACGTTTCATGCTTTAAGTTACTTTTGCTTATAAACCAAATCAGGACCAATATGATGCAATAATATTTTAAACATGTAATATTAAGCCGTGCTGCCGTGTTAATTAAACATTTTAAGATTTATGTACATTGAAACCAAATTTCTGATCTTATCGCTACAAACTAACTGCATATTTTTTATATATTGGAAATGTAGGAGTAGATTGCTGTTATTTTAACGTCTGCTCCGTTTTTTATTTTTGTCAACAGAGATTAGATGAATGAAGTTTTGGTTCTCTCTCTCTTTTATGATAGTTGCTTGCTGTTTCTCTAAACATTTTTTTGTGCTTATACATCTCCGGTTCAACCTATCCTTTCGTAACCAGTCCTGAGCCCATCAGAATCTTATATGATTGATAAGACAAAGAATACATGTCATATATACTTTAGTCTTTTCTTTTGGCCCTTGTGGAAGAATATTTTATTTGTTTCTCCTTAGGTTGCCAGTTTCCGTATACACATACCCAGACTATGATAATGGACGCTTGATAAAATACCCGTCAAAGCAAAGCACATAATTCTTCAAAAAAAATTACACGAGACATTTTCGAACACTACATGCTCATTTCTCAACAGAGCAACAATACTTTGGATGATTACTTTTGATGAGTCATCCTGACTTTTTTTAAAAAAAGAGCCAGAAAACCTTTGATAAGAGTTGTCCTGTCGTAGCACTCCAATTTGCTTCAAGGTACACATTAAGAGTTATTTGTTTATGTGATAGATGTTAATTACGTATAATTGCATTTTACTTATTTTTTGGATTATTTTCATATGTTGCTTGAACTGTGATGGATTGATGACGTTGACCCATTTTCAGAGTGATATTCACTCCCAGCAAATATTAGAGGATTTGATATCAACTCTTGTTACATGCTGGCTATCCAAAACTGACAGCACAAAAGTTCTTCTTGAGGTTTGTTATATTTTCTCAACCCACCCAACACAACCAGCACCACTGCGCCCACATGTACACGCACATACATATTTTTCCAATTGCTGAGGGCATTGGTTTTGTTTGCTTTAAGGTATTTTTGCAAGCCCTACCTCGAGTTGCTGAGCATATGCGTTTGAAACTGATGGTGTACCTTCTAAGGTAATTTAAAAAAACATTTTTTTTATGATTTCTTAGTCATAAAATCTGAATTTGGATGTTAACTTTCAGGACGATGGGTGAAAAGAACAGTCTTGGGACGTTTCTTTCTCTTGTGTTTCGAGCAATGGTCATGCGGAAGAATAAGCCTTCTAGTGGTGATATAAACACAAGTAGTACATTGTTTGCAGTTTCAAGCTATAAAGAATGTGAGTACTTGTTCGCTGAGGCGATATGTGGCCAGTTCCCATGCAGCACTTGGCTTCCTTGTTTAGTTCTCCTTCTTGAAGAAGTTGGAAAAGATACTGAACATGAGAGATGTTGCGTTGAGATACTTTTGGCATTGCACTTTATTATAGACAAACTGCAGGATACTGAGCTCTGTTTTGAACTTGAATCAGGCCAAATCCGTGATCATCAGGTATTTGTAGGATATATACAAGACATGCACCTCTCTCTTATAAATCTATTTGGATGCCATCTTTCAACATGAAGAGAAACCTGTTCTTTGATACTTTAGTTTTTTTTCTTTAAAACTTTAGATATTTCAGTACTTCCTAGTTCCTCCCAGTCCTGCTTTCTCTTGGCTCCAGAGTACGACTCAATTTGATATCGCCTACGTGGTTATTAATGATAATAAAAAACCTATAACTCATCCATCTAGCATCTTCTTCTATTAAATAGCAAGAATAAGCTTCTTGAGTTCAATGCTGGCTTTTGCATGAACGTCTAAACATTCGTAGGAATGCCTTTATATCATATTGCCTTTCCAGAATTTGTCATCTTTATTAGAATTTGTCATCTTTATTTCTCATCCTAATTTACTTTTCTGAAATCATTAAACTTGGTTCTGTTGCAAATCGCGGAAGCATGCACGGACGAGATCAATCAAGCAAGCACGGAACACACGAATTTATAAGGTTCATGCGTAAATGGACTACGTCCTTGGACGATGGCGTTCAGTTTTCACTATGTGGAGAAAGAAGAAAAGTAGAGTGGATACAGAGAGCCCTAACCTTAGGGAGTTTTTATATACTATTCCATACAGATGGATCTCTGAAACAAATGGATCCATATACATGAATGCTAATAGAACTGCTCATTAAAAAAGTTCACCGGGAAAACGAGACCTCCATCTTGTTAGGGTATGGTTTGGCAGGAGGGGGTGCATACCAATGTTGTAAAAGTCACCCGACTAGCCCGACTAGTAGGTCCGTTTAGTTTAGTCAATGGGGTGGCCGACCGAGTACCGACTAATTCCGACTAGGTCCACTAGTCAACCAATTTTTACTTGGAGATACGATGTTTTTTTTCCTTTTTAAAAGCAAACTTATTCTAATATGATCAATGTTTTATTTAAATTCAATTACTTCTTTCGATTCATTATGATAGTAAAAAAATATATAAGTCTATGTAAATATATAATAATATACGTATAAAAATGATTTATATATTTAAAAAATCAAAACCGATTAATGCCCGACTCCGATTAATCGCCCGACTGCCGATTAATGCTTAGTCAGTGACCCAACCGACCGAGTACCGAGTATCGACTTTTGCAACCTTGGTGCATACATGGTTCTTCAACCTGAGTCAGATAGTAAGGATTCAAGGCATATCAACATGTTCAAAAGGGTTCTTCAGTTGTATAAGTCTTTAAAGGGAGTCAAGTACATAATTTTTCTGTCATTTTGATATCTTTGGTAGCAATTAGGTGTTTTTCTTCTCCATCCTTGATGCAAGTCCTTGGAAAATGTCAAAAGTTGATTAGTCGAATGGTATTATAATCTCCTAAAGCCGTAAACAAAGGAATTTATTTGTGTAGGATTGAACTAGTGAGTTTGTATGGGAAGAATGGATGTAATGAGGGATTTTTTAATCTCGATGAGTATGTTTAAAAGAGGGTTGCCCTTCACCTTTTTAGGGTATGGTATAAATTGCATACGGTGTTCTTCAACCTGGGTCAGATGGTTAGGATTCAAGGCATGCCAATAATCTCTACCTTAAATTGAATCCTCTAAAAATTTTTGCCAAGCTTCGTTGTGCCGTCGTCGGTCCCTCCTTAGGGCTATTGCCAACTATCGACATTGAGCAAGTCTAAACAGTGTTCGAACTTATTTCCATGTACTCTGCAACTGTGGTGGACAAATTAACTGATGATTGTAAGGTAGCCTTCCAACTGATGTCCGAATTCCCCAAGGTGAAGACGTAGCCTGCCATTTATATCCTCTCATCAACAGTATAATCTGAATCTGAATATCTAGCAACCAAACACTCCGAGTCACTTCTGTAGATGGGGCACATGTCTGATGTTCGTCTCAGATAGCGGAAAATTTGCTTGATTGCTTGCCAATGCTCAGTTCCTGAGTTGCCCATGAATCTGCTAACAACGCTCACAACATGAGCGATATTAGGTCTTGTGCATACCATGACATACATAAGACTCCCAACTGCGTCAGCATAATAAACATGTGACATGTGTTCTTTATATGTGTCTGATTGAGGTGTGAAAGAAACTGAGAGATGAATATTCGCAGCGGATGGAATACCTTGAAGCTTGGTTGTAGTCATCCCATATCTCATCAGAACTTTTCGTTGTAGTTCTTCTAAGATAAGAAAAATATTTCTTATGCACAATTTCTAATGACCCCCATTACTAAAATCTTCTTCGCTGCACCAAAGTCCTTCAAGTCAAACTCTGAACTGAGGAGCTTCTTCAGAGCATCTATAATATTCTTCTTCTTAGCAGCAATCCGTGTGTCATCGACATACAATAACAGATAGATGAAAGATCCATCCTCCACCTTATTGCGGTAAACATAAGAATGGTATGGGTTCCTGTTGAACCCACAACCAGTCACAAAGCTGTTAAACTTCTTGTACAACTGCTTGGGAGTCTGCTTAAGCTCATACAAGGACTTCTTCAATCTGCACACATGCTCTTCCTTGCCCTAAGATGCGAGTCCCTCTGGTTGACTCATAAGTATGTCTTTTTCAAGTTCACCATGCAAGAAAGTTGTTGTCACATTTAACTGCTCCAGCTCTTAACCTCGATGTGCTACAAGCATTATTTTAAAAAAGCGATGCCTTGATGCGTAAAGGCGTACGCCTCGAGGTGAGGCACGTCAAAATCGCCTCGAATCCTTTAGGTGGGGCGTACGCCTCGACCTGGCTTGAGGCGTTTGAGGCACTCAAGGCGAGGTGGATGCTAAGCCCCAAACGCGATGTTTTTTTTAACTTTTTGATTATGAATTTTGCACATGACCTTATTTTCCCTAAGCGTTATATATTTTTTTATGTTTGTGTTTTTGTTTCCATGTTAAACTTTGCATATTTACATATGTAGCTCCATGCAAAGAGAAGAGATCACCTGGAACAAGCGAAGCTCAATGAGCTTGTATATATCATGTTCAATTATCATACATCTACGCATACTAGTTCTGTTGCACATAGATTTGAGTTTAAATTGTAATATTTTTTTCATATTAGTTGCAAGTTTGCAACTTGATGTTGTTATTTGGTTGTATAAGTTGTGAATCTTAGAATATTTATCACATATATGAAGAAGTAAGGTTGAAAATAAACACGTGAAGTAAAATAATTATTAAGTTTTATTGTAAACAATCGGATAGAAATAGAATCGTTAGTAAAAATGAGACTCTCGTCTTGTTTGGGTATGATATGCTAGGAGGGGATGCATTACGCCGGTTCTCCAACTACGTCCAACAAGACAAATGGTTGAGATTTAAGGCATATCGCCATTTTTTTACTTTGACCACTAAAAATTACGATTTCTATTGTACTCTTAGTATTAAGTAGACTTTAGTTCAATACTCATAGAATTGTTGAAGTTGGAGTTGGAACTGGATATTCTTTATATTATTCTTTATATTTGTGGCTTAATATTATTTTTCTAAACTTCAATGTTTTCATCGCTTATGTGTTGTTTCTTTTACTGGTGTGAAATTATTTTTAAATGTGTCTTTGGTAAAACTTAATATTATTATATATTTTTAAAATGTATTTTTCTTTAATTTTAGTTTTTTTTAAATTAAGGCTTACGCCTCGACCACCTCGAGGCTTCCACCTCGCCTCAGTTTCGGGGAAACACCTCAGACCACCTCATGCTTTTTGAACCTTGGCTACAAGAGCTACTAGCATCCTAATTGTTGTATGTCTTACAACGAGAGAGAATATCTCGATGTAATCCACGCCTTCCTTCTGACTATAACCTTTTGCAAATAGGCATGCCTTGTATCTCATGCCTTCACTGCATGAGATTCCTATCTTTTTTTAAAGACCCACTTGCATCCAATGATCTTCCTCCCCTTTGGTAACTTGACAAGCTCCCACGTCTGATTCTTGTGAAGAGACTCCATCTACTCACCCATAGCAGCAATCCACTGCCTAGATTCTGCCCATGTTATAGCCTCCTTATAAGTGGATGGTTCTGGAGACTACCTCCTTCGCAACCTGTAATGCAAATGTAACCATGTCTTCAAACCTGTATTTCCGCGGTGGATGTATCTCTCTACGTGGCTGATCAATAATGACATTTGGTTGCCTTTCCTCTGGCTGCTCAATTTCAAGTTGTTTGGCAACAACATGATCAAGAGTGGTGCGATACATGATCACTACTTGGTGTCAGTTCGAACTCCACCCGTTCGTGTGCATCATCACATGCCCATGCATCAACAGACTCGCTACTCGAGTGAAGCATGGAATTCACATCAAATTTAATAATTCTGCTAGAAATAATTCTATGCTCATAAGGGGATCGGATATTCTACCCCTTCACTCTTGTACTATATCTTGTAAACACCCCTTTCTTTGCCCTTGGTTCCAACTTCCATTCACTAACATGATAGTATGCAGGACAACCAAAGATATATAAAATAGAATAATCAACATGATTACCAGTCCACACCTCTATATGTGTTTTGCAGACAATAACAGATGCAAGACTCCGATTTACCAAATAGTACGTTGTATCCACAGCTTCAGCCCAGAACGATCTATCAAGACTAGTATTATAGAGCATGCACCTTGCTCTCTCTAGAAGCATCTTGTTTATTCGTTCTGCAACTCTATTCTGTTGCGGCTTATCTCTGGCAGTGAGGTCTATGGTAACACCATCCTCCTTGTAGAACTCATTGAACTCTAATGAACAAAACTCCAGCCTGTTATCTGTATGAAGACGCTTCACTTTCTTAGAAGTTTGGTTCTCCACCAACATCTTCCACTGTCTAAAAATCTGAAATGCTTCACTGTTGAGGTTCATAATGTACACCCAACCCATCTTGGAGTATTCATCAATACATGGCACCTCCCAAAAATGGGATCCGTGAAGGACCCCAACAATCGTCATGGATGTAGTCGAGGTTCTCATTCGTCCTGTGAGAAGCTTTGCTGAATTGATTTCTGTGTTGGTTCCCAAACACACAATGTTCACAGAACTCCTGTTTAGATCTCTTGAGATCCCTAATCATACCCTTTGACTGAGGATATTTATCCTCGTCTGACTCATATGTCTAGCCGCATATACCACAATTCTGACTTGAATCTCACGGCTTGGGGTGCACTGCAACAGAACTTATTACTATAGACCCTCGCATGATATATAATGTCTTTTGCTTAATTCCCTTAATAACAACCACCTCGACTTTGGCGACCTGCATAACTCCACCTTCAGCGCTAAACCTATATCGTTTAAGAGTCCAAGACTCCAAGGGATATTAAGTTCTTCCTCAGATCAAGAACATGTCATACTTCTGTCACTGTCTTCACGACTCCATCATGCTTCTTGATTTTCATATAGTCTATTCCTATAATCTTGCATGCTGCATCATTCCACATGGACCATGACGATGTTTCCACCATCTATCTTCTCATAGGTGCATAGCTGATCTTCATTGAGTCATATGGTAAGAACGATCTGAATCAAGAATCCATGTGTTATCCATCATTTTCTGGTCTGTGACGGTGAGAACTAGATCGTCTTCGGAGTTTGTGTCTGCCTGAGCCACGACAACGACTGTGTCTTTCCCTTTCTTCTTCGAGCAGTCCTTCTTCCAATGTCTATGTTCCTTGCAGTAATTGCAAATGTCCTTAGATTGTGATTCTTCGACTTGAAAACTGCTTTTCCTTCTTCGAGTAGCTAGAATCACCATTACTCTTTTCATGAGTCATAATCAAACATGTAGCGTTAGAGTCCAGATTCCTGGTAGCCTTATGCCAAAGTTCATGCTTATGCAGACTCGCACAAACTAACTCTAGGGTTATTGATTCTTTTCCCTCTGTAAATGATTGAATAAAATTCTCATACGATAATAGTAGAGAAAGCAACAAAATTAAGACACCATCCTCGTCTTCATTCTTAACATCTATGTTTCATAAATCCATCAATAACATATTTAAGCGATCTTGATGTTCTTTAAGAGTTATACCTTCCTGCATGCGGAGAGAGAGAAAAACGTTGCTTTAAGAGCAACTTATTGGTCGTAGACTTCATCATGTATAGTCTTTCGAATCTCAATCACAGACTGACTGTGGAATCCTCATCATCGGCAACTTCTCTCTTCCTGCATCGTCAACTCGGAGGGTTCGAGTGCCTTCGTCTGCTCCTGATCCAACGACGTTCGGCCGTCCTGCTGCTTCAAAAGGGCACGCATCTTGATCTGCCATGTACTGAATCCGTTCTTCTCTGTGAACTTCTCGATCTTCAGATTGTGCGACATCATTTGCTTGATGATCGAGGCGTAACCCGATGCTCTGATACCAGTTTGTTGCGAATCATGGAAGCACACACAAACGAGATCAATCAAGTAAACATGAAACACATTGATTTACAAGGTCCACCCATAACTGTGTTACGTCCTTGAGCGACAACGATAAGTTTCACTATGTCGAGAAAGAAGTAAAGTACAGAGGATACAGAGAGCTCTAACCCTGGTGAGTTTTTATGTACTACTCCCATACAGACGGATCCAAAAACAAACGGATCCATATACCCGAATATAAATAGTACCACTCATATAAAAATCGTCGGGGCAGCGAGACCCTTATCTTGTTGGGATATGGTACGGGCCATACGGCATGAGTGGGTGCATAAAGGGTTTTTCAACCTATGTCAGATGGTTAGAATTCAAGGCATATCAGTGGGTTCAAAAGGGCCCTTCGGTTGTATGTCTCTAGAGGGAGTCAACTGCATAATTTTTCTCTCATTTTGATCTTTGGTAGCCGCTAGGTTGTTTTTCGTCTTCATCTTTGATGCAAGTCCCTGTTCTAGAGAATGTCGAAAGTTGGTGAGGTGAATGGTATTATAAACTCCTAAAGCCGTAAACAAAGGAATTTTTTGTGTAGGATTGAACCAGTGAGATTGTGTGGGAAGAATGGACGTAATGAGGGATTTTTTAAAGCTCGCTGAGTATTTTTACAGGTGGTGGCACTAAAAATTGTCCTGTGTGACCTACAGGTCACAGGTTTGAGTTGTGGAAATAGCCCCTTGTAGACATGAAGTGTCCTGATTCTTCCAAGGACACTTCCCAGAGTGCGTAAGCATGATCTTATTCACCATGCTACTTTTTCGTTGAATATGTTTTGACATGATCATGCTTCACATTTCTTTATAACCCTATTTTCATTTTGATTTGTCAGAGTATGAGGAGTATTTTGACTTGTGCTCTTGTTTCCTTTGCTACACTAGACAGTTCTCACATTTTCTCTTGTTTTATCCTATAATATTTCCACAGTGTGCACTGGGACAATTGATGAAGACGACTATTACACGGTTGCAAGTTCTGGCAGTGAAAAACAAGCAGTTTCATATCCAAACTAGTGTAAGAAATTCACTTAGGGAAGCTGAGCACAGACTTCTGAAATGTATCACAAAAATCATGGAGCCTTCTGAATTTTTTAAGGGTACAACAGAGCTTCTGGGTCATGTGGATATGCATGTGCGACTGAAGGTTGGATCTATTTTTGTTTCTTGCTTGTGCATTCTTTAAAATCTGTCCTAATCATATTCTTATTGTTAGACGTTGCGATATCTGCATGACGCTCTGAAGAATGATGAGTTCATTCCCCGTGGTCATAGAGATAAGAAGAAAAGCAGGAAAATCATTGGGCATCCTTTTCTTCATATGGACGATGTTGCCTTGGATTCCTTCAACAAATTGTGCTTCAGGATTATTAATTTCATTGATGCTTCTTTTGAGGATGCAAATGCGTCACTGAAGCTTATTTCTGTATCATGTTTAGAAGTATTTGCCAGCATATTTCCATCCAACAGTCAAATATTTTCAAATTCTCTTGCTGTTGTTGTCAAACATATAGCATCAAGTGATTTATCTCTGTCTTCTAGCTCTCTTCGGTGTGTGGCTAGCCTTATCAGTGTCCTTGGTTCAAAAGCTTTGGTTGAGCTTCCCAATATTATGAAAAATATCCTGCAAAGGTCTCAAGATTCATCAGCCTGCTTGAGTGAAAAGGCGAAGTATAGTCATCCCAAAGCACATGTTAGCAGCCTTGTTTTGAAGTCGGCAGTAGTTGAGGCTGTGCTTATTTGTTTAGAGGTCCTTGTTGAACATCTCAGTTGTTTTCTTAGCCCTTACCTTGAAGACATCATGAAGCTTTTGGTAACTAGCTCTGATTATATTTTGGAGTCTGATTTGAGAATAAAGTCGAAAGCAGTTACTGTTCGGAAGCTAATAGTTGACAAAATTCATGTACGTTTCTCATGAGATGCAATCTATCCATCTTTTTTGGAATAGCTGTTTTTCTTGTGTGTTTACTTCTCTTACATTTTATTTGAATTCCAGGTTCGCCTAACTTTATCACCCCTTCTGAAAATTTATCCCGAGGCTGTGAAGTGTGGAGAAGTGAGCTTGTCATTGGTATTTGAGATGCTTGCATCTGCAATAAAGTCAATGGACAGATCTTCTGTAGGATTTTATCATGGAAAAGTATTTGAGCAATGCTTGATTGCACTTGACCTCCGTCGTCTGCATCCTGAATCCATTGAAAATATCGATACTGTTGAGAAAGCTGTTATTCATACAATAGTTGTTCTAACAATGAAGCTCACTGAAAGCATGTTTAGACCACTTTTTCTTCGCACCTTAGAATGGACAGAGATTGAACTTCAAGCCACTGAGTCAGTGACCAGGAGCATGGATCGAGCAATTGCTTTCTTTGGTTTGGTCAATGAACTGTTGGAACATCAGCGGTACGTTTGTTTTTTCCGTTGTATTGCCCTTTCTTTTTAGGAAAAAATTTTGGACGATCGTTTTTTCCTCTGTGCCACTATGTTTAGAACTTGCATAATTTAGCCTTAACGGACATATGAAACGGAGTTTATCCATGCCATATATTTCAGAATTAACATAGGTGGTCATTGCATCTTGGAGCCAACACACCACAAACTCAGGCGATTAGCTTCTTTTTCAGTTCCCACTGCCTTAAGCTGACTATTTATAGTAGTTGTGTCCTTTCCTAACCTTGCTTGGTTATAAAACAAAATGTGAATCTTTCCAATTCACAACTTATCTATTATGAGCTACTTCACAACTCTCCTATCTGTGTGTATTGGGGCATGTTGGCAAGGAACAGACTGATCTTTAAGAATGCGAGATTATATTCGGAGAATGTAATTGAACATGTTTAGGCTCTATACGAAGCGTGATGCATGTAATTTTTTGTTTATAATTTTAATGAATATCCAAGGTTCAGGAATGTAGAGTAGATACATTGGTCTATGTTATTCGCTGATGATATTATGTTTATTGATGAGACTAATGATGGAGTAAATGAGAAGCTTGAGGTATGGAGGCATGCATTGGAGTCTATTTTGTATAAGTAGGGATAAGATTGAATATATGGAGTGTAAGGAATCGATGTGAAAATTGGTGATGATAACATTCAGAAGAGAGATTCTTTTAGATACTTGGGATCTATCTTGCAATATGATGGGGAAATTGATGGAGATATTACTAATAGAATAAATGCAGGTTGGCTAAAGTGGAGAGGAGCCTTTATTGTTCTCTGTGATAAGAAAGTTTCTTTGAAAATCAATGGAAAGTTTTACAAAGCAGCCATAAGACATGCTATGCTCTATGGATTTGAATGATGTTCTATGAACCATAGACATGTGCAGAGAATGGTAGTAGCAGAAATGAAAATGCTAAGGTGGATGTGTAGACACACAACACACACACACGTAAAGATCGGATTCGGAATGATGCAATCAAGAGGAAAGTTGGTGTAGCTCCGATTGAAGATAAGATGTGAGAAAACCGCTTGAGGTGGTTGGCCATTTGCAAAGGAGATCGGTTGATGCACCAGTTAGGAGATGCGAGTTGTGAGATGTTGAGCTGGCTAAGAGAGGACGAGGAATGCCCAAGAAGTGTTGGAATGAGACTATACAAAGGGATCTTAGTTTTTTGGATCTAAGCCCGAGATTGACCCAAGATTGATCTGAATGGAGGCAAAAGATCCATGTAGCATACCCTACTTAATGTGGGAAAAGGCTTTGTTGTTGTTGTATCCAAGGTTTGGGGTGATCTTCTTAAGAAGGTTCGTCCTTTTTCTTCTAAAAAGGAATCTAGAATTCAATTTCAGCACTGTTGTATTGCTTGAATCTCTGCCCTTGAGATTTGTGGATCTTTTACCGTGTGAGAGCATCTAGCAGAATTATTCGTAATGACTGACATGGATCTATAATTCTTTAATCTCTTAGTGACTTTCTGGTGTGGGATCAACGGCTCTTAGTCCTCGATAATTCCCAGAAGGTTGTTTAATTTTTGGGTGCGATGTGAAGAACAATTTGCTTAATTTTTGAAGTTAACATGTGTTTCACTAAATTGCAGATCCTTGTTTGTACCTTATTTCAAGTACCTGCTTGATGGCATTAAGCAGTATTTAAGTGATGATTATGCTGTGGACTCTGTTTCTCTATTTCGAAAAAGAAAGAAAAACAAGACTGGTGAAACATGCACGAAGCTTAGTGAGAATAGGCTACTATATGTTAAGCTGTGGCATCTGAGAGCCCTCATAATAAGTTCGCTACATAAGTGCTTTCTCTATGACTCGGGCAACCTGAAATTCCTCGACTCATCTAATTTTCAGGTAAGTGTATTCTTCGAAATTTATCACATGTACATGGTTGTAGCAGAGCTTTGGCACAGTGGTCAAAGTTGTTATTTTGTGCCTGGAGCTCTCATGTTAAATCCATGGAGTTTGCCTCTTGCAAAAACACAGGAAAGGTCGTCTATGGCCCTCAGTAGACACAAAAGTGGTATACTCACCGTTTACTTTGTTTCAGGTGCTATTGAAACCTATCACTTCACAGCTTGTGACTGAACCACATCTACCTGCGGAACATTTATCAAATCTACCTACTGTGGAAGAAGTGGATGAATCCTCTTGTATGCTGTCTTGGTCAAATGGCTGTTACAGCCGGTTCTGATGATATATGGAAGCAACTCAATCACGAGGTCACATCTAGTTCTTTGTATTTAAATTTGTGTGACCAGGTAGACAGATTCATGCCCATTGTTGTGATCCCAATCGAGTCAAATGCCGTTTCTTAATGATGCCAAAATTTCAATAGAGCCTTTAGTTTGAGAGAAGTTTCATGGTAGTTTAATTTTGCATTGGAAGCGCTGCCATCAGAATTTGCAGCGCTAGTTAGTCCAGAAGCTCAGTTAATTTCAACGAAGACATATCGATTGAGTTTCCATGGAGAGCTAAAAAAAATTTTCTTAAAAAAAGCTTTTGACAGATGCTTGACACAGAGAACAGAAACTAAACCTAAGAAAAAGCTTGTAGGTCTTGTTTGATAGGCTTGAAACTCCAAATCCCGGCAATGTATTGTGATACTTATTTAAATACAATCGTTATCTGTTATCCTGTCTAAAATTTTCCCTATTTTTCTTATTATACTTGGATGGCTATAGTATACTACGTTTAGATACAGAATCTCGTGGTCAAAATATTTAGGATGGTTGCATTAGGTAGCTGACAGCCATAATAAAAAACAGTCGGATCTTGACAGCCATAATTAAAAAAATAGTCGGATCTTTCAACAACATGGATTTGATAAGAATCTATGTAACGGACCTATACTTAAAGTGAGAGAAGGCATTCCATTTTTTTGTTGGGTGATATGTGGATCCTTTGGACAAATACTGGCAAGCTGTATGTTAACTTCGGCCTGTCTTTGGACTTTAAAAAAACTTTGCATGTCTTTCACCTTGAGATCCATGCAATAGGCTAATCACACTCATGTTGCCTTCAACAGGTACTAATGCAGACTAGAAACGAAAAGATCCGACCCCGGATTCTGGGGCTGAGAGTAGTGAAGTTCCTTATGGAGCACCTGAAGGAGGAGTACCTCGTATTACTCCCGGAGACCATCCCGTTTCTCAGTGAACTTCTTGAGGATGTTGAGCACCCTGTGAAATCCTTGGCACAAGAAATTTTCAAGGAGTTGGAGACCCTCAGCGGCGAAGACCTTAAGCAATACCTCTGAGCAGTATCTATTAGATGTGTACAGTAGATCTTGTATCCAACCTGTGGCCAACACAATTTTTGTTAGATAGCGTTTTCTTTCTTATTCTTTTACTGTATCCAAAATGGATGCGACTCTACAAGTGTAGAATTATTCTCGTGATTATATCATATATCTGTAAATTCTTGTTTTCCTTCAGAAAATGCTGCTTTGGTTAATTTGTCGTCTGGCATTCATCTTTTATCACAGAGATTGTATCTAGCTCATTCCCCTTCTGTGTTGAAGGAACTGTTTCCAGTGCCCAAGTCCTTGCGGAAAAACTGTATGATGAATGTAGAATGCTGCCGATATTAAAATTTATATCTAGATGATTTTTTTTTTGAAATATTTGGTTGTCGGAAGCTTAGAAGGGGGTTTTCTTTTCAGACTAATGGCCAATGTGAGCATGTGTGCTTAGAAATGGTGGACACTCGCATTCTTGATCGTTGTTGTTCCTTTATGATGGCCTAGTAGTTTTCTGTTGTAATAGATCAATACCTGATAAGTTATCTTTCAGCTTCCAGTCCTGATTGTTTCCTAGATTGTGTGGATTGTCATGACTGTTTTGGTTGATATTTGCTCCAGTCCTTTTTCGATGACTGACAGTGATCAAGTAACACAGGAGAGAATGAAGTCATCTCTGCAATGGTGTCTTGAGGATAGTGAGGTAAAGGCATGGATCACCAATTCTGTCTATGTGGAGTTGCAACCCCATAGTCTTAATTTGAGCATCCTTCCCATTATGTTTGATAAGGAGCTTCAGGTCAGCCAGATCACCTGTGAGAACATCTAGCATCTGTTGAACTGGTGAACTGTTCGTTTCTACGGTATTAGCATTTTGATTCAAGCATGAAAAAATGGTTTAAACTTGATTCAATTGAAATTGATCTACGATTCAATATTGGATCTATTCAAAAATAATATTGTATAGGGTGGAAGTTCAATCCACGACCTTTACATTTACTAGTGACCAACTCCCTAACAACTGCTTGCAATGAATCTGTTGTCATTTTATATTATTGTACTAAAATCTATAGAGGTTCTTATTTAATGTCATATATCTATAATATATGGTTTTAAATGCTGAACTGAACCGACTAGTTCAGCTGATTAATATAATAATCGGCGTAAAAACCATATAGTATCAAGGAAAAGAAGTTAGAATCCATGGTCTTTACTAACCAACATTTGTTATTTAATGTAAAGGGAAGATGCCCCACAAAGTCGTCAAGCTCCCTGCCTCCACTGATCTCAACCGTCTATCACGGATCTGCTCCACCGTTTGATCCAAAGTGCAAGGGCCGTGCCACTCCATAGGGATGAAAACAGTCGGATACGGATATGAATATAGGTATAATCGTATCATTATCTATTTTAAAATATGAATACGAATGCGGATACGAATATTGACGAATGTGAAAATTGTGTTACCATATCCTTAAAAACGAATACGAATGTAAAACGATTCGGATACGCATAATAACAAAATTTTTTAATAGATTAACTAAAATATACATATTTATGATGATTCACACATAAAATAGATATACCAGATACAGTAATTTTATATCAATTATATCAATAATGGTGAATCCAATCATAAAATGTTATTACACACAGTTATAAATAAATCTATTACTATACTTATGTACGAAAGCGAATATACGAATATGAATACGAATATTAGCGAATGTCAAAGTGATATTCATATCCGCATCCATTTTAAAACGAATACGAAAGACAAACTATGCATAAAACGAATACGGTAGAGGATCGGATACGAATGTATTCACATTTGTTTTCATCCCTACTCTCCACACGTAGGCTCCCTCCCAACCCTACTCACACCCTCTCCATCCCAGCCCCTCTCGATGCCTCCACCATCGGCCTTCACTCTCCCACCCCACCCCTCTCACACCTCCGTCGCAGCAGCCCCCTCTCCCCCTCCATGTGCGCACCACACGAAGCCCCCTCCCTGCCGTACTCGCCCTCCACCGTCGTGCGCTCCCTCCAACATCGCGTGCCCTCTAGCACTGTCGTGAAACTAAATCAACATGCACATGATGCTTTGCAGCATAAAGAACGAAATTTCGAACGATATCCTTTTGCGCAGAGAGTTGTTGATGAAGATTTGGAATTTGATTTTATCACCATCTACCTGCTTTAGGAAAGACGAGGAATTTGGCCAACCTGTGACGGTGCTTGTGGAAATTTATTCCACTTATAATGTTAATTACCTCAAAGAAGCCGTCACTTCAACCCATGACTTCTTTTGGGGTTTGAAGCTGATTCCATGCAAAAAAATCTCATGTAAAAACCCAAAAAAAAGTTGTGAGGTGGCGGTTTCCTTTATATACTTAACAAATTATAAATTCATCTGAGGATTACGTGGAATAAGTTTCTACAAGCACCGCCGAGACGAGTTTTCCTCAATGAATCCAGCTAAGAATCGACATCTAGTTTTTTTTGTAGAATGTGAAAGCAACCATTGAATTTATTAACTGATGGAATTCTATATCGATAAGGACTTCTTTGTTATGTTTTCATATTCTTAGTGTTAAGCTTATTTGTTGGATTGGGAACTGGAGTCGAGAAATGATTAATATATTGGGCATATAATTATGGCTATAATTGTCAAATGGATGCTAATCATATGCTTTATTTTGCAAATTACTTTCATTTGTGTATCTCCTGGATTGAGATTTCTTAGAGAAGGGATATCACATTTACAACATTGCAATAATTACACAGTGTTTAGTTGTGCACATGCATTAGATTTTTGGAATTACTCTTCAGAAGTGTGCGTGTATTACAGTACTCAAACAGTTTTTTTAACTTGTTCATGATTATCTCAAATTCTATATGGCCATTAGCGTGCATAGATCGATTCGGAAAGCATAGAATCAGTTCCAGAATGCAATCAATGCTATTAAAACTATTTCTGGAAAAGAGAAATGAATGCCACTTTTTAAAGAGGTCTTTGCATAATAATAATATTTTTGAATTTGTCGCATTTGTTGTTATATGTAGCAAATGTATCATTGCACCGGGTCTGCAAGAATGTGGCATGTGTGAATGAAGATCTTTTATAACAACTTGTAGCCAGAAATCCGAACAAATTATTGAGTCAACTTCTGCCTATCCAAGGAGATTTACCCCACCGAAATTCATTACAAAAATGCCTATGGGATCACACATGGATAATGAAGAGCTCTGAATGCATTTATGGACAGTGTGTTATCTGATATCGACAATCTAATTAGCCTAAAAATGGTGGGAGATGAACTATTGGCATTCTCTGCGTAAGATGATATCGTTGGAAATTTCGTTCTTTATGCCGCAAATCATCTTTTGCATATTGATCGAGATTATCTTTTGCATGTTGATTGAGCTTGGGCGCTGGAGGGCTCGTGGCACTGGAGGGAGCACACATGGAGGAGGCGACGCTGGAGGGCTGTGGCGGTGCTTGTGGCCGCGCAACGATGGAGGACGAATAGGCTGGGAGCGGGGATTCGTGGCGCGCATGGGAGGTGGAGGGGGTTGCTGTGATGGAGGCACGAGAGGGGGGAGGAGGCGACGGTGGAGGTATCGAGAGGGGCTGGGAGGGGGCATGTTTGGTTGCTGGGTTGGACTGGGTTGGGTTGGGCTGGGTTGGGGTGGGTGAATAGTAATCTGTGAGGAGGAAGTACCCTTGTGAATAGTAACCAGGGTTGGGCCAACCCTGCCCAACCAAACAGGCCCTTAGTGTGTAGAGGTGCCCCCTCCCTGGGTTCTTTATCATGAAGGTATTTTAGTCTATGTATTTTTGTTTTGGATTTTAATTTCATTTATTCCTTTTATTTTACCATTTTTAGCCCGTCTAATTTGACATTTTTTGTTGCTATTTATTCAATAAAGTTTTGCCAACGTGATAGTATTTTTATGGTATGCAGAATGGAAAAACTCTTTCTAAAATTCAAATGGATATTGTAAAATTATATACTGATTTGTAAAATAAAATCACAGTTAATACTTTTATTGTTGTGATCGTAATTTAGATAATGACTTTGTAAAATTCATGCTTATTTTGTAATATTCGTATGGGGATCTATAAAAAAATAGATAGTTAGTAATTTGTCAATTACTAAGTGGAAAGAGAAAAATGTAATAAAAATTAAGGTTGGTAATACTCAATCTAAAATTGTAAGATCTTAGATTTTAGAATCATTTTGATGCAAATGATCATGTTGGTATGATTAGGTTAGAATATGGTATTTGATATATTTTGAGTTATGTTGTGATATATTAATGTTAAGTCATATTAAATGAATATTGTATTGCACATGTTGATATACATGTGTATATGTTCAAATAATATTTTCTTATTAGGTAGAGTGAGAGATAAAGAAATTCATATGATATCTTTAGATTGTGATTATATAGTTAAATTTTACTCTAATGCAGAAGTATGGATAAGTCTTGGATGAACAAGAGATACGATGATTTCCAAATCTATAAGAATGGAGTAATCGGATTTTTAGATTGGACATTTAATGCTTAAAGTGAGAATCAAAGAACAAGTGTTGGTGGTGACAAAATAAGTTGTCCTTGTGTGGGATGTAAGAATAGTCGAATAAATGTCCGAGACCAAATTTATGAGCATCTAATCTTAGATGATTTTTTTTACATTTCACAAGTTGGACCGACCATGGGGAAGAAATCAATCGACCTTATATTCAACATGAGAGAGAAAATGCTATGGAGATGGACAATGAAGGTGATTATTTGCATGAAATGTTAGATGGCATAAATAGAAATGATTCAAACAATATAGAAAATATAATAACTAGTAATTTTGGGAAGAATCTCACCAATGCATTAGCTCCCAGAGCAGAGATGTCGCGATTGCAGATTCTATTAAATGTTTAAAATGAAAGTAAAGAACAGTTCCACGACAACAATGATGATGGATGTCATGTCATCAATTAGGAGAGTACTCAAAAGTACTAAAAAATTCTTAAGGATTGAAAAAAAATGCAAAGTCCAGATTATATCGTTGGGATGCAATAGGAGAAGATAGACGCATGCCCTAATGATTGTGTACTATTTTGGAAAGAAAACTCAAAGTTGAGTCATTTTCCAGAATGCTAAACATCAAGATATAAAGTCGAAGAAAACAACATTAGAAGGAAAAGTTAGAAAAATTTGTTCGATATTTTTCACTTATTCTCATATTGAAGAAATTATATAGTTCCAAGAAAATTGCGAAGTGGATGATATGACACCACTATAGGAGGAATGATTCAAATGGTCTGATTATCCCGCTGATGCAGATGAGAGAAAATTTTTGATGAAAGATTTTTTGGATTTTCAAAAGATATTCGGAACATTAGATTGGGACTAATAACTGATGGTTTTAACCATTCAGTAGTATGAGCACGGGTTATTCGATTTGGTCAGTTCTCCTTGTAACATACAATCTTCCTCCATGGATGTTAATGAATTGTCATTCATGATGATGTCCTTCCTAATACCAGGTATGAAAAGTCTAGTAAATGCAATTGATGTTTATATGGAGACACTATTCGATGAATTAAGCTTTTGTGGAATTATGTTATTAAAACTTATGATGCATTTAAAGGGGAGTCATTTATTATGCATATGGCATTACTGTCGACTATTAATGATTTTCTAGCTTATGCGAATATCTGATTGGAGTACCAAGGGAAAATTTGCATGTCCCATATGTTTAGAAGATACTCATTCTACCTGGCTTACAACAAGTATGAAACATTATTTCTAGGACACCGCCATTTTTTGTCAGTTAAACATCAATGGCAAAGGTACGAATACAACATTAATTTGACGATTTGTGTTTGATTGACATAAATCTTTATCTAAAGTGGATAGAACACTTTTGTAGGAGCAACAAATACAAATTGAAAATTTTTGTTTGAGCATACCTTTCAAGAAGAAAATGCCTAGCGGATGGAAAAACTAAGTATTTTTTCCGACGGTTACCTTATTTGAAGGATTTACATATTCGTTACAATCTCGATGTTATGCATATTAAAAAAATATTATGGAGAGTATTATGGGAATTCTTAATCTTTTGGGAAATGCTAAAGAAACATAAATAAGTAGACATGATTTAGTTCGGTTAAATATACATAAAGACTTGCATCCAATTGAATGGGGGATGGTCGCATAACCATATCTAGAACTATGTATACATTATTAAATGAAGAACAGAATAAAATATTCACCTTCCTAAGAGATATTAAAGTTTATGATGATATTTCTTTACAATTAGGGCAATGTGTTAATGAAGCAGAACGAATGATCACTGGGTTGAAGAGTCATGACTGTCATGTCTACATGCAAGTATTTTTTCCAAGATCATTGGTGATGTCAGGTGTTATTGTAAAAGTAGAACTTCAAGTTGAAGTTGATGGCTACTATTGTCATATTATTGATATTATAGAAATTAGTTTCATGCATGACATGCGACGTATTCTGTTCAAGTACCTATGGTTTGATATTGAACATGAAGGAATTGGTTACAGTAGAGATAAGAATGACTACATTTCTTTGAAACAAAGTGGTCAGTTACGGAACAAATGAGCCATTTACACTAGCAAAACAGGTTGAGCAAATCTTTTATGTTCCATATAAACCTCACAGTTGATGGATTATTCCCATACGAAACGTTCCTAAAGACTTCTTGGTATTGTTGAAGACGAAAATCTGCCTTATATTGACGACACATATCAGGAAGGTGCTTATGGAAGTTCAACTACATTCGTAGATACTGATGTCAACATAATAACTCGTAGAGTTTGTGATAATACAATGATTGACTAAAAGGTGTAATAGATATTTCTTTTTTATATTGCATTACATATATGTATGTATGCCGCCTAGGCATGAGAGACGTGTTAAGGAAACTCCATCTTCAGACCCCCTATAATGTAGGGTTTTAAACCGTCTCCCTCCATGCATGATTGTATGGGTCGAGATTGTTAGTGGTGGCGCGATAGGTGAGAACTCTACATTGTTTCATAGTTATCTGGGACAAGTAGCTCAGTCTCATGATCCCATTAGTGCGGTTGATTACACATTGGTTCCTCAGCTTCAGAAGGATTCCATTCTATGTGATGTGTAGGTAAATAGTTGATAACTATTTAATTTCCATAAAAAAAGTCCATTATGAATATCATTGTAAATCATAGATAACTTAGAATCTTTGCAAGCTACTTTTTCATGGGATCGTAGTCCCGAGTTTGATGGTCAGATTTTGGGCCATGTTGGAGAAATGTTTCGATGCTTTAGAGGCCGGTTGAAGAATACAGTGAGTAAATTATTTTTGTTACATTTAATTATGATAGTGAGATTAATACATATTTTTCAATATTTCGATCCACAACCCCCACTGATACAACTATTTCAGAGGGTACCAACGTACCACCACACGCTGATCCTACCCAATGAGGGAGTTTGTTGTATATTAGGTTGGTTGTACATTGGGCTGGAGAGTAACATGGGGTATTACAAATATTCTTTATTCTTTACTCACTTTAAGTTAGTAACCATTGCGAATTATAGGAGATTTCTAAGAGGAATACTGATAACATAAAGAAGGGATTCAAGGATACCCACATGATGGGTTGAAAAAATTCAAATCAGTTGAAGCATAATTTTGTAATGCTAATATAATCTATGTTGATTTATTTTGTTTTATTTAAGTAAATATTATTCTTAATCTTGATATACTGTTTATGTCGAAGAACATGATCGGGTGTCAATTCCGGATTGAAGTTTTTGCACAATCCAAGAGTAGTGACATGGGTGGGATTATTGAGTGAGTAGACGAAGGATAGGTCCTCTTCCATGTCGCCTCACGTGCTCGTGCGCATGAGGGCCTAGAGATTTTGCATCCATATATCTCCAGGATTGGGTATCTATTTATTACTAAAATTTGTATAAATAGTTTTAAGTTTTTGGAAAAATTGCACGTAAGGCCTTGTCATTTATTTTGTTTGCATTTATATTCATGTAAGGGAAACTTAGTTATTTATAACTATCATCCTACAATATTTATGATATAAGTTAAAAGATGAATAATGCTTGTCATTTAGGATGAGATGGTGAAGCTCCCCACCGTCCCCTCGTTGGACAACGTCAGGACTAGTATACCACCTATCACTACGGATGAAGTCTTCATCCAAACAAGGGGTCCAAAGCATTCTGGACATGTATGATGCGGTGGTCGTGGGATGACCATTCGATCGTATTATCATGGTGGTAGCAGCTCCTCGTTCCAAAAGTCAACGAGGGAAAGGGAGTTGGAGAGTAATTTGGTGAAGCTGCATGAGCGGGTGTCTGAGTAGGATACTGCGATGCGCCAATATGAAGATGAGATTGAAAGGCTACGGAGCGAGATGGCATAATTTCATGCTTCTATGCAATTTCATGGTAGAGGTAACCTTCCTCCACAAGTTCCAACGCCACAACACAATGAAGAGGAGGAAGAGGATGATAAGGAGGATGTCGAGAGCGACAAGGAAGAGAACGACGAATAGTAAATTAGTTTAATTGTATGCAATGTCTTAGGTTAAAAATATTTATCTTTGTTTAATGTCATGTAATGAGTATCTACTAAACTCTTCGCATGATACATTTATCTTTATTTAATATGTATGGTTAATTAGTTCTTTCATTAATAGTTGGTTGTATATATTGCTTTTTTATGTTCATACATGGTGCAACGAAGACATATATCAGGGGTAGAAACCCAGCGAACATGTATTATTTTTTTCGGGGGCGGCTCAAAGGGGACGGTTGTGTATGTCCCTATAGGACCTCGGTTCGCATCCATAAAGATCGCAAGAGGTAAATGGAGCGGTCGAGGATAACCTAAAGGGACGGTGACGACCGTCCCATGAAGCATGGTATTAGTTAGGACGGTCTTCATTGTCCCATAATGTTTATTGTGCCCGTCCCTTCTAATCCCCAAAATGGTTTCAGAACAATGGAGACGGGCAAAGTAAACTTTATGGGATGGCGAAGGCCTCCCCATCTAATAACATGCTTTATGGGACGGTCGTCATCGTCCCATATAAGGATGGATGGGACGATCACGACAATCCCTTCGAGTCCATACATATCCAACCGGAGAAGTGATGCGACGGGCACAGAAAGCTTTATGGGACGGTGACAACCATCCCATCCGCATAACTACAAGGGACGGTTGCGATCGTCTCATTAGGCTCGCTTTGCCTGTCTTTCAGGGAAGAGGAGATAATATGGTTAAAACCATCCCTTCTTAGCGGTGTGATGGGATGGTCGCTTTTATCATCCTGGACGTGCATATGGGACACCGCTAGATGGGACGATCGTACAACCATCCCATCCAAGTAGGTGGGACAATCGTATATATTTTAGGGACGGTAGACGACCGTCGCCTGTTGTATAACATATTGTAGTGAGAAACGACATGAGATTTATAAAAATAAATGATTTGTGATTGTAAAAAATGATATGAGATTGCAAATAAACATTCTTGAGATTGTTAGATATTCATACAAGAAATGACAAATGTAAAAAATAATTTGATAGTGTAAAAATGATTTAAAATTTATAAGAAATGATTTGATATTGTAAAAGAATATGAGATTGCAAAAAAAGATTTAAGATTTTAAACATTTATAAAAGGAATAGTAAATGTAAAAAAATCTCAGATTGTAAAAACGATTTGCATTTTATAAAAAGTGATCTGATATGTAAAAAAACGAGATTGAATAATTTTATCTAGATGTCCTTTTTGCATAATGTTTATAGCCTCTTCCAAACTTTCCTTCTGTGCATCCTCTTATGTTTGGATAAAGGTGAAATAAAGAAGTTGGTTTCAATTTTTAGAGAGGGGAAAATATAGAAAATACCAAGACCATAATCTTTGTTGATGCTATGAAGGGAGTGCACTAGGCTTCTTCTTTTGGAGAATCAATTCCAGTAAGAGAGGCCACTGTGGTTGATGGAGATTTTGTTATTGAAATCACTTAGGATGAAATTAATCAGCTGGAGAAGCCTTTTATGTCCAACCTTGTAGCCAGATTTCAGAATTCAATAGCTGATACTCTTGATTTTAGAGCTTTTCTCAAGTCAAGATTTTTTGTATTGTGGGGAATTATTTTTTGGGGCTCTTGACTCTAAACACATTCCTATCAGATTTGAGATGGAAAAGGATTTGTGCAAACCTATGCAATGAGAGATTTCAAATTCAATGATTCACTGGCGTCTATCATCCGTTGGTCTCCTTACTTCATGTCAAATCTCTGCACCACTCATGTTGCAACTTTGATTGGACTTCCAAGCCTCAATGTGCATTTGCATAATTCGGGTGTGATTAAATCCATTGCTAATACTTTGGGAGGTATATATGTGTAAACAAGATTGCCAAAGACTTAAGTAAACCAAGCTACTTAAGGGTCTATGTATAGATTGATCTTTCAAAGCCTCAGACCCCTTTCATATTGATAAAGAATGGGGCCCATGATGTGTTATTAAGCAAAAAATTATATATGAGCAAGTGTCAAAGTTCTGTACTTCATGTTGTGTTATTGGTCATAGTTTGGAGGACTGTAGAATTGGTAAAAGCAAGAAATCAGAGGAAGACAATGGAAGTGAGATGAAGAGAAGTTAGAGAAAAGGTGGATGCCTATTCACAAGGAAGATGGGGGTTTGCAGCAGCAGCAGAAAGCACATCACCCCATTGGGATCATCCTCCAAGCAGCAGCATCAACATAAGACACCTCAAGAACCTCACCACCAGCAGCAATTTCAGTGAAAAGAACCTCAATTGGAGAGGTTGTCGATTTCCAAATAGGTGGAAGATGGAATTTCATGTTTTGAAGAGTTGCGGTGTGAGCACTATAAAAAGCACATCCTTATTGGTATGGATACCAGGCAGACTCCCGTGAATATGGTGGCTAAAATTTTGAAGTTCTTGGAGGAATCAAAATGTAGGCTTTTTTGGGAAGGTCAAGCAACAACATGATGATGGGGAAGTGCTTGGCTGAAGAAATTTTCACATATGTTGCAAACCTAGTTGTTGATGAACTTGGGAATGTTGCAGCTTTGAATGAATCGCAGAGGAAGAAAGAGATTGCAAAGCAAAGAGATTACAGTCATCAAAAGTTTCTTTCAAAGAAGAAACATCGCACTGAAGCTCACATATGTTGCAAACCTAGTTGTTGATGAACTTGGGAATGTTGCAGCTTTGAATGAATCGCAGAGGAAGAAAGAGATTGCAAAGCAAAAAGATTACAGTCATCAAAAGTTTCTTTTAAAGAAGAAACATCGCACTGAAGCTAACATTCTTTTGGAAAACTTGAAGATAGAATTCAACACCAAAAGAGAACAAATTTATAATGGATTCTTCAAAAAGAAGCCTAAGAAAACCAAAGAATGTGTAGATGGATTTTCCATGTTCAAGGAAAATCAGGAGTATGAAAATGAGTTTGAAGTGGTTGGTGACTATCCAACTGTCAAGCCCCTCTATGCCAACGATCCAGATACTCAACAATAGCCACATTCTTACGCTATGATTCACATTAGAAATGTGAAGTAGGAAAAGAAACTGAATAAAAATATATTCCAGCAATATATATATATTTATGGTTCCCATTAGTTTATACAATAAGCAAATATAAACAGAATCATCAAATTTATTAGTTACATGACTGAACATATCAAAAAGATGAGGAAGATATACAAAAGTATCTATAAGTACACACGTACCCAGATCAATGAAGCTACCACAAAACCAAGTCAAAACTTAAGCCATTCACTTTCTCCGATAGCTCAACAACACCTCTTGGATCCACACAAAATATGTATGTTATGAGCAAAGTTCCCGGTATGGAACTAAACAATCAAACAATGTAAGATAAAGGTTGTATAATGTACATAGAAGTAACAAGGTTAAGCTACCACAATGGCAAGACACTCTCGAACTGCTACTCTACACACGCCAGAACACGACTTCCATAATGGAGAAAAGAAGATGAATTGCTCAATACTAGAAGAGCCACTACCAAAACAAAGCAAGCTCAAAAGATCATTGGTAAGAGTTCACAATGGCACAAAGTCCTATAAGCTCTTACTATCTATCTTTTCATAACTCATTTCTCATCGATTCAAATACTTGGAAAGTACAAGGGAGATGCTCTCGTATTACTTTCTCATAAATAATATTTTTCAAGTCACTTTTATGAATATTTACTAATACAACCCATCTACAAGAATTCATTGTTCCATGCTTCATAACATCCATTACTTATATTATATAAGTGTCTTTTTATCACTATGCATCATACCAATAGTTCATCATGTTTGTCCATGTATTTTCGTGGGGATTAATCCTATAACATGCATATATCTCTATGGGAGAGTACAATATAAAGCATCTGCCAACTTGATTTGCTGAGTTTTGAATACACATTCAAAATCCCTCAACGGTCATATAGTTAATGGAGAAACGACCCAAGCAATCAAAATCCCAATTTCCAACTTCAACCCATCAACCCAGTTTACACGTCACAAGGGAATACTCGGGAACAAGTACATCGTGGATCAGATGAGATTGCACCGGGTACATCATTATCACAAAGCACAGATCTTTAGATGATTTCGTCACTCACCATATAACTGTAAATCAAAAAAACTGTCGGTACGGACCGGGCCGGGTAGGCCATCTCACTGTTCAGGAAATGAGAAAAACCACAACATCTGTCGGATCGAGATAACACTCATCTAGGATCAACAGGGACCATAAGAATTACACTCCACTCTAAGATATATTATCCCCTCTAAGCATAATAGAAGCATACCAATATTCATAACCTTAATTTCATTTAATGGTTATTCTTGTCTCACTAGGAGTAACCTAAAGGTGGAATATCTTCTACGAGTCTTGCATTATCTGATATTTTCACAACTTCTCACCGGGCTAACACCAATCGATAAAGTAAAGCAACAACACAATCAAGGTTTTGCACAATCCAGTCAGTTGGTCCTCTAGGACACTAATTCTTATCCTGTCATGGTAGGTTCACTTAGTTATCACACTTTAATCTCATGAACAGTATGCGGTCTTGACCTGTATTTGGGTCTCACACTATGACTCCAATGTACTTGATGCCTTAGGGTTGGGGGACTCCATAGGCATGCATTGAGGTACATACATCCTAACAAAGTTCCCAACGCTCCGTGTGTTTCATTAGTCATACAATATTATGGAAAGTTTGTGGTCATGACCCATGTTGGGTCTTACGCTATAACTCTAAAGTACTCAGTACTTTAGGGTTAGGGTGCCTCTATAAGCATGCATGTTGAATGCGTATTTCCTAACTAAGTTCCCAATACTCCCACTTGCATCTACAATACATACTTATACATATATACACATCTTTGTGCCTATGCTTCTAGGCTCCTTAAGTACGTAATATGTATACTCACATTTCCACTCAGTGTCTCCTAAACTCATGAATTCATCACATATAACTAGGTTATACTCCTAATAGCCGGATTACTATTTACTATCAATTCTAACTAATAAGCTAACTATTGAAGGAATAGTGTACATAGTCAAATACTTCGATGCACTAGTATCTCTTAACTATCCATATGTTATCTAAGGAAAATCATCTTATCCTTGATCTGATCATTCGTGGTACTTCTTATAATCCTAAGGTTTTATGATGACTGATCTGAGTTGAGATCTACATTAACCACCCATACAATGTGAAAAAGCTACACCCTTAAGAACACATAGATATTGTGGTATCTACATTCATAACACACGTCAAGACATTGATGGATCAAAGAAATATTTTTACCATTCAAACAATTATATTATAACTCACATGATAATTCCTTATATGATTCCATTTAAGACCCAATTTCATCATGTAATCACTTACTAACATATTTATCATCAACTAATTTTATGATGTCTCGTGATGTCCTACACATGTCTATCATAATTTTATTTCACTTTCTATATTTAAAACACTATTAAGTCCAATCAAAGCGATCCTGATACATCAATGTCATTGGGCTGAGTGAGTTAGTGCTCCGATTCATTGTCAAAAATTTTGTCTCGAATTCGAAAATAAAGTACATGCATGGATATAGTCTTCAACAAGGATAAATCTGATATAAATTTCGTATTTTTTTGGATCATGGAAACTGTCAGAAATGCAATTGAATGGGACATGTGCTCCGATTTCGTGCCCAATTTTCCATCTCTGATTTTAGAACAAATTACATGAATGGATAGAGCATGGAATAAGGATTAATTTGTCGTAAGTTTCATATATTTGGATCATAGGATCACTCAGAAAACATGATGGAAGGCACCAGTACGATACGGAATTTGGTTTTGCACGCGCTATAATGGGTAAATCGTACGCCAAATCAACCTGGAAACGATGTAAACGAGTCATGTGGACCAACAACAAGACGGCGGGGTGGGGGGGGTGAATCTGTACCTTCAGGGATCATTCTCTGGATTTCTCCTTTGCCTCAAAATCGATGATTTCAGGGCGCTTTACATGAGACGTATGCGAGCATGGTGTGGATCTCAACAAGCTTATTGAAATGGTGCCTTCAGATTGTTGATCAGAGGTTGGAAAAGTTGGCAGCAATGGAGCTCTGCCAATCTCTCTAGCGGAGCTCTAGCTACGAGCTCAGATCCAATGGGCTAAGTGTAAATAATCTTATCTGGCCCATAAGTTCCGCATGCAGTATCCATTTTCGAATTCTTGGGCTCATTGGAAAGGTCTAGAAGATAATTACAAACTAAATGTTTATTTATCCAACTTGGATATTGAATCAGCCTAAAAACTAAGATTTAGTATTTTCGATAAGTTGGAGTTTCACATTTATAAAAATCTCAAAGAAAGTCTCGTCCTCGAGATTTAAGTGTGAAGTGCACCCCACCACTGATCATCATAAATAGTGTGTCTCGGTCGAATGAACCCATAAATATTTCAAAGAAAGCGAAACCCATAAAAATCTCAAAGAGAAATAAATTAGGGTTTTGATTTTATACCAAGATGAGGATGTTTTTCCTTCATGTTCACTTCAGGCTCCCACATAACCTCCATAATGCTTTGGCTCTGTCAAAGGACCTTGACCAGTGGAATTCCTTCCGTCACAACGTCTTGACTGTATGGGGATCTTAGGGAAGGAAGGGTTTAGCTCTACGGCCAAGTCTTCATATGATATCACGTGCATGGGGCCTTTGATATATAATATCAGGTTCGATATGTAAAACACATTTATGAATGCCCTCAATGTGTGGGAGAAGTGCAACTCTATGAGCAACCTTCCCAACACATTAAGTGGCCCAACGAACCGAGGTACCAACTTTCCTTCAACATTGAATCTTTGCACATCCTCCATAGGAGATACTCTTAGAAAGACGAATTTTAGAACCAACGATGATGGGAGGCAACAACATATATATTCATGGTTTATATAATAAGAAAATGTAAACGGTCCTCAATTTTATTAATTACATGACTGAACATATCAAAAAGATGCAGAAGCTATACAAAAGTGTTTATAAGTACACATGTACATAGATCGATGCAGCTACCACAAAACCAAGACAAAACTCAAGCCTCTTACTTTCAACGATAGCGTCGGCAACATCTGTTGGATCCACACCAAATAGGTATGTTATGAATAAAGTTGCCTAGTACAGAACTAAACAACTAAATAGTTAAGGTAAAGGTGTAAAGTGTACAAAGAAGTAAAATGGGTAAGCTACCACATCGACAAGACACTCTCGGGAAGTACTATTTTACAAGCACTAGAATACGACTTCTATGGATAGAGAAAACAAGATGAATTACTCAAGTGTACAAGAGTCATTACCAAAACAAACCAAGCTCAAAAGACCATTGGTAAGAGTTCACAATGATTTAAAGTCCTAGAAGATTTTGTTATTTTTCTTTTCATAACTTATTTCCCATCGATTCAAACACTTCGAAAGTACAAGGGAGATGTTCTCATGTTACTTTCTCATGAATATTGTTTTCCAAGCCATTATTCTTTTATGAGTACTCGCTAATGCAATTTATCTATAAGAGTTCACTGTCCTGTGCTTTACAACATCCATTACTTATACTCTATACGTATCTGATTATCATTGTTCATCATACGAATAGTTCATCATGCTTGTCCATGTAATACCCTCAAGGTTAATACTATCACATGCATATACGTCTATGAGAGAGTACAATACAAAGCATTAGCCAACTTGATTTGATGAATTTCAAACACACGTCCAACATATATATATGTCTTAGTCTAAGGAGATAGAGATCTCTAAGCATAAGGGTATTTTGATAAGGATAATAGAAATCCCTTATTGATTATAATAATAATAATTGAGTTGTGGTTCCAAAGGCTAAAACTAGCAAGATACAAGGCAATGTAGCAGCTTTAATATTGGTTTCATAAAATGCAACATACACATTGGATGTAAGAATTGTTACTAGGAGATATGCATGTATGTAAAAGGACGTGGCAGTTTCTCAGGACAGGGTGTCTAGTCGGCGGACCAAATTATTTGTCTATATGGCATATGATTAGCACATGAGTATAGGTTTAAAGATTAGCCAATTAATCTCTCTTTGGACTAGTGGGAGATCGTTGGACATGTGAGTCCACAACGAACCATTATGCAGTAAAAGTTATTACAAATCATTCCTTAATGTGAATGAAGAATAAAATATTTGCTAGCTCCCTTAGTATAATTAGGGTTACGTATCATGTCCATCTTGATATCATATAGTTATTGATCCAAAGATTAGATTATGAAGGCTAGTGAAAGGTTGAATATCTAAAGAGTTAGATTGAGGAATCAACCACACCATCAAGTGATTATCATGAAGGGATTTCTAGCATGAGAAGGAGATGTCAATCCTTACTTTAAAGGCTCACATCCGACTGACCTCTTGATGCATGTCCTCTGTATAGGAATAGAGATTCGGAGATATAGGATGAACTACGCCAAAGAGTTGACTTTGCAAGATCTAGATAACTAAGACCAATGTCGTATGTTGTTACTATAGTCACACATCCTATGATTGGAGATGGTTGTATTACTATATGTCTAAGTATGCACATTAGACATACTGATGAAACTCATTTTCACTGTATTAATTCACATATATTAACCCCCTGGCTTAGACTAGTGTCAATAAAAACCAGATAAATCACTATATACATCTCAGCCTTAGAATAAATTAAAATACAAAAAAATAACAAAACTAAAATTCATAGTGTTTTTATACCCTTAAAAATGATCACAAAAATATTTCTCCCTTCTTTTAACATCGTTTCCGTTTTTTATCAAATAAAACTTGTAGATCTCATCGAGATCTACAACTTTTATGTTTTGAGTTTTTCCAAATTCGGCCATTTTCTCCCTCTATTACGAGGTTTTCTTCTCAAATAACCTGATTGGGCCACATGGCACTTCCTGGTTGCGCCATGTGATCCGCTGCTTTGCGCGCCACGTGCCCCACGATTTTCCACAGCCCGATCACCCTATGGACACTTCAATCCCCGTCATTCACTCTAGCGCCTTTCTCCACCATCTGATCAAGTCCTAGCCTTCATCACGACCGTTCGCTCCCGCCTTCTTCTCCTCATGCCACGTGTTCCTCTTCCCAGCCGTCTGATCATCTTCTGGAGCATCCATTGCCACCACACGCTTCTGCTCCATCCACATCCCTTCACTTGTTCCTCAGAGATCATCTCGTCCACTCGCCTCCGCTCACCTCTCCTTATGACACATGTCTCGCCCTCAACCCTCGATCTTTCCCCCATCGATCTAATCTGAGCCGTATCTTCGCGCCCACTTTCTCAGCCGTTGGATCACGAGATCCAATGACCGAGGCATCATCCCTTTCCTCCAGCTGGCCCTCTCTCCCCCAATCTTCACCTCGCACGACCATCGACCCCTTTCTTTTTCCCTCACCTTCTCAGCCAACCTCTCCACTCATGGACCAGCCCACGTCCAAGCATGATCTTCCTCCATCCTCGCGGGGACCCACTCGCTCCATATCCCCCTCTCCTTCGCTCCACGTTCCCTACGCAAGTATCATCGACCCTCATCGAAACCGCCACCTCCATCCTTCAAATACGCCTCCGCCGTCACCAGATCACATCGTCCACCTTTACGTGGGGCTAGGCCCAGCTCCTCTCCGCCTCCCCGTGACAGGGGGAGGTCGGATCGACGAAGCAATGCCGACCTAAGCCTCCGGTGAGACCCTAAGCTATGATAGGCATAGCCCCTCGGTGCTTCGATGCCGACGAGCTTCTCCGAGTGGCTGACGGGGTCCATCAACGACTGGGGCCTCTTCTAGAAGCCCGAGCACAAGCCCTTCGTCCGCCATATCCCCAGGTAAGCTCTCCGATCTCCCTTTGTAATTTCTTATAACTTCTTGGATTTAATTAGGGTTCTACACACACTTTCCTCCTCCATTAACCATCGTGTTAGATCCTCCATACATTAACCACCTTCGCGCATCCTTCTGACACCCTTCTTCCCCTTCTCCATAGTCTGGTCACTTCCGCCCGACCTTTTCTCCGCCTAGCTGGAGAGGAGCTCCGGCCTCCCATCCCTCCGCCCATATGAGACTCCATTCCATCCCACCCCCTCGCCCAACATGTACGCTTCAGATATTGAATTAACCATGCAAGAACTGAGTTGAATGGTCGGAGCTCTCGTCGGGGAGATTCCAAGCTCAACATCTACGGTGACTTCAAGCCGCCTCCACCATCCAGACCTCCTCGGCGATTATCAGACGTCGGAGCTTCGTCACCATCTTCTGAGGATTCACCATCAAGCTCCAGATGTCCTTCCAAGGCCTAGCGGAGCAAGGAGCATGTCGTCGGAGTGCAGCCAACTCCGCCGCAGGAGGCGGCGGAGTCGATGAACTTAGCATACAGGTGTCGTCAGATGATGAAGATCGGATGGCCGATGTTGGGCCACGTCGTGCCTCCTTCCACGAACAGCCACCATCCGATCGCTATGATCGGGTGGTCCATAGTGGCCCATGTGTCAGATAGAGTTCCAGCACCAGACCTTCAGGCTCAGGGCACCCGAGCCTCCTCCGAGCCTCACGAGCCACGCTCCGAGTCTGAGCCAGCCCCGAGCCTGTCGGGATCACCATTTGATGACAAGTGGACCAATCCATGACACTAGAGCCTCCACAGCCACCGAGCCTCGCCTCACGTGCCCCGTCACGTGAGGTCTGGGTAATTTGCAGGGAGGCCCCCGTAACTTCTTCAAATTACAACCAGGTCCTCCTAGCATGTGAATACCATGCGTGTCTGGGGTAAATTGCAACCAACCCCCGCCTGGTTCTAATAATTGCAATTATACCCCCGCACGCGTGGGAAATTTATAGGGAAGTCCTTATGCTTTATTTTATTTACATTTAGGTCCTCCCAGGGACATGTTTGTAGTACCTTTTCTATTTATTTTCATGTTTTTCTTGTGTTTATGCCCCTGATCTCTTTTGTGAATATCTTGAGCATCCGAGCTCCGTTTGAGTTGATTTTGGTCTCGTTTTGAAGCTAGTTTAATTATATTTCTCATGGCATGATTGGTTTCTGTTTTGACACTCTAAACTTTGATGCTTCATCTCAATGATTAAGTGTCCATCATGTAATGCTTGTCATGCCTTAAATCAATTCATTAATGGAACTTGCTTTGTTATTCGAACCTCAAATTGGCTACTATTAATGGCTCAAATATTTTATTTAATTCGAGAATATTTTCATATGTGTACACTTGCATTTATCTCCATTTGTATCTTGATGCATGATAGAAAATCAAATAAAAAAATTGTCTACATGTGTTTGCATTGTGTCCATATCTTTGTGCATATGGACCTATGGGTTTTTAATCCAACGCTTAATCTGAATAATAAGAGTCTAGATTCATACTTAAGAGGCTCGTGTCCCTGAGTTCGACCTTGGGCTAGCCCAAGTAAAATACAAATAGACTGCTTTTGATTAATTGATATTATTTTTTAGCGGTTTTTGATGGAACCAATTCGACCGACTACAATGCGCTAAAACAATATTCTTAAGAGGCCGAATTTTGGATATGTCACATGCCATTAGGATAATGACCTAATCAAGGTCAATAAACCAACGAGCTGGTGTGCATATAATGGCATGTGAGTAATGCAATCTTACAAAGGGATCATATAGGTTCACAACTGAACCGGAAGACATGATCTCACTCATAAGATTGGGATAACCCAAATTCCAACGTAGGTCATCTTGTTTTGGAACAAGACATTTGAAGGTATGATATATGCTTTTGAAAATCATATGATCAATACCAGCTCCCGATGATCGAATGAGAAACTGAACGATAAAACCCTAAAGGAGATAATTCAAATAAGATTAGAACTTCTAATTTATCAATTCTAGATCTTCCAGTATGTATGATGTGTGGGTATTGGGAATATTAGAGGGTGACATGATATTAATTGATTGTATAACCATGACACTTCCATTCCGAGTGAGTAATGAAATAGTTTTGGATTTTAGTGACTCCACTTAGTAGAATAGTTATCCAATCTTGATCCAAATATTGGGCATTAATCTGAATATGATTCAGATGCAATGAGAAGATTGGATATTATCTCTAACTAGATCAGGCATCTCTGAGAGATCTTCTAGTTTGATGTGAAATTAGATCTCAATATCCAAGTCATTACACATGGAATTTACAATCGCCCTGTCCTTATCTCCAAGTATCCACAAAGAAGGCACATTATTCTTGAAAGAATTCAAGAATAATTTCATTATTGACAATGTGAGCATTGAAAATTTGATGACTAAAATGGATTTAATTATCATTGATAATGTAGATGTGATTCACATTGTTTGGATATGTGCAAAGAGGCATATAAGAAATTTAAATTGATTTTATTATCATAGATAAGATTAATATGGATATCATTATCCACAATAATCATGGATGTTGTTGATGTGATAATATCGTATAGAGAATTAATTGTGAATAGGATTCACAATTTAAATGATAAAGTGGATTGAATTCAAAGTGAGCAATTAAATGTAAATGTGATTTACATTTAGGTTTGTATATATGAATATGATTCACAATTATCAATGGTTTCTTGCAATTGCCACAAATAATTTCTAAATTATTTTATGATATTTTGTTGATAAACAATTCTATGAAAGAAGATTTAATGTAATAAGATTACATTAAAGGAGATCGTGGAGAGAAAATCTCTCTCAAATCCACATGATGGACGTTTACTCTCCAAATGAGGAAGGAGGATATCTCCTTTCCTCATTCTTGGAAGGTGAATCTCTTCTTTCCTCTTTATTCATGAAAATGATTTATTGTTGAGATTAAAATTTAGAGCTTGAATTAATAGTTGACTTATAAATTCTAAATTCTATGTTACTTGTAGGCAAGTAAACCATTTAAACTCAATCATTGATCAATAATTAGGAGTGCATATACACCATCCATTTTGCTATAAAAGAAAGGCTAATCCTAGCTCTTTATTTACACAATTAAGTTGAAGGAATTCTTGCAACATCTCTCTCTCTCTACACGTTCTCTCTCTCTCTCTCTCCCAACTCCTAATGGCCGTCCACCAAGGTCTTATTGAGAGCGCGATCATCGTCGCTCTGTCATCATGCTGCCAGACTGATTGCTCGTGGTTATCCATCTTCTTCGGTGCCTTGTGCACGTGAAGGAGATATCGGATTTTGTGAGATAAAATCAGGAGATTCTCACTCAAATCATCTATTTGAATTGTGGAAAGCATGCGTCTCATCCGCGTGCCCACAAGCAAACTCTACATTGGATTGAACTTGAGACCGGAGGTCTCTTCTCTTAGATACTCGCGGATTGTGATCACGCCTCAAGTGGTAATTCTATTAGTCATGTGTTTTTGACGAAATGACATGGTAATTGTTCCCATGTCATGTGGTTTCATTGAATTTCTTTCTATTTTCGTTGCTCCATCGACCAACATGTCTAGTTGACCTAGATTGGATACATTTCGATCTCTATGCTTCCATGATGCATGAGGCACTACCACCTCCCTTCAATACTAAATGTTGAGGGTGAATAAATGGTGACTAAATTAATATATATGATTGAGAAGAATTATTATAATAATACAAATTCATGTGTGTAAATAAGTAATTGTTAAATAATCTTCTCAAGTAGATTTTATTAGTTGATTGAATTGCTTAATAGTCGGAATATCTTTGTAATATAAAATATCTTAATGAGCAATGATCTATATGGTTTTAACTACCCTAAATTAACTTGGTAGAATAAATTGCCTTAGTGATTTAGATCCTCTATATGGGTTATATTAGCTTAGTGGCTTGAATTATATGCATATGATATGTGAATAGTGAATATCAACAAGGATACTTCTATTCGACCCAAGTTGGCTTATTGTCTAAGTAATTTCATATGAACAACTTAGTGATTAAACATAATAAAGAGAAGTAATACTTCAAGGAGAAGCATGCCTTCTTGGAAGCTTGGATGGAAACTTGGACAATCGTAAATAACCCAGTCGAGAGATAACGGTTCTGTAGCTCACTATGTGTCGTATGCGCTGCTTAGTGCTCCACTTGGTGTCTTAGTGACTTTCTGCCAAGTTGTCGAGCGACTGTGTACCCTCAGTTTGTCCTTGTATTACTGGTGCTTCCCACCTTGCGATGAGGTCTAGGCTCTATGTGACTCCTCTTTGTGACCGTGTGTTACTAACGGGGTGTGTAAATGGCGACTCAGTATCATTAATCTGTAGTTCAAGCTCATCTTTCTACATTGATGTGACTTCTAGATACTTATAGGTGCTGGACCCACTTATAAGTATCCAGATTCACCTATGTGTACAAAATATTGAGATCGATTAACGAAAAGCTATGGAATTAAGTGTTTAATAATGATACAACAAAAATCAAATGTTATTGAATCAGATCAATCCCTCTCTGTGCCTTTCGTTTGTGGATTTGGGCTATCCTTTGTGTGATCCTTTGAGTTGAATTTGTGATTAGACTCTACTTAATGCGTAGGTTGAAATTGTGAATCAAAATGAAAGTCGCTATATGGGTCAGTTATTCTACATGAAAATTGGTTACTTAGTAAGTTGTGTGGGAAAACATAATTAGGTTTATGTATCTTGTGCACAATTTTACCATTTTATGTTAGTTATTTTACAACCATCCAGGGTGCTTTGCTTGGAAATCTATTTGCTTGAATTCGAGAAGTTTACATGCATAACAATCACAATAGTAGGCAGTTTGTGGTCTGACTTTTGTTCAGCTCAGCTTCATGGTACAATTAGTTTCTACTCTTATGTTTTCTTCTACCTGCACTTATTTTTTAGATAAATGATTTATATATACCTAATGCAATACTTCTATGTCATAGTATGCACTTTTCATGGACATTGATGATATGAATGGAAAAATGTTGCATGTTCTTCTTTCTTTATTACTCCCTAGTATTTCGAATGTGGAATCATATGATGAGGATGAGTATTACTTATTATCTAGACCCTGGAGGTGTTACAGATGCCAATCTGATTGATATCTTGATTAGGATATATGCTTAGAAGACCACCAAAATAAATCTCTAACACGAAATGACTTAGATATTAACTCCAACAATGTATTCAAACAACTAATTTGGAAAATAAGTAAAAAGAAAAAAGAGAGACAAAACAAGTTCAATGGCCTTGCAACTTTTTTTAAGCCAAGCTAGGAAAGTAGATTAAAAAAATTAGTCACGGAAAGGCATATTTCTCCCTTAAAATATAAAGACAAGGTTGAATCCCGACCTGCAACCCAACGTGCTTGGGCGCAAAAGATGTGTAAATAAAAGCACAAAAGACTCGCATTGAAGCATATCAACAAGACTCCACAGTTACCAAGGGACACAACAAACATCATTTACTGCATGGATGTAGGTTCGTAGTCTTCATCCTAAGAAAGAAACATGAAAAGAGGACAAAAACAAGCAAAATCGTCAGTCCGCATCCTTTTTCAATTTCAAATAATTAATTTCCATAAAGAAGAAGTTAATAATAAAACTTTGAGAATTATCACAAAAACGATTGCACCTTTTTTTCACCTAAATCAATTGAGGAAGTGGACTGCTGTAATCCTTTTTTTATTTTTGTTGCTACTTCGATTCCAAAATCCAACCTTATAGATTGAATCTTAGATTAATGTTCTACATATCTTCCAAATTATGCTCAAATCATATGTTATTTATTATTTTATCTTAATATTTAAAATTCCGGACAATATTTAGACAACTCAAATTCCATTTAAAAAGGATCCGAATGTTCAAACATTAAGATAAAATAGCAAATAACCTCCGATTTGAGTGAAATTTGGAAGATATATAGAACATTGCTCTAAGATTCAATCTATAAGGTTGAATTTCAGAATCGATATCGAAAAAAATAATAAAAAGAAATTACAGGAGGTCTGATCGCTTCCATCCTAGGAAGGGTGCAGCCAAAAAAAAAGCAAGCAACCCGATCCATGGTTGGCGATGTGAGCTTAATGGCATTGATGGGGGCTTAAGTGATCTGCAGAAGTTTGCAAAAATAATTAAAAAGAGAAAAGAGAGGAAAAAAATACAAATTCAATGACCCAGGGGCTTTGGTTACGGCAAGAAAGGCGACCACTAGAAGTGGACGGATCCGGCGATCACCTGACCTCCATCCTCACCTGAGCTGCTGGTGGTGAACCCCAAGCGCCAACATGCAGCTTCCGCTCCTCCTCCTCCTCCTCCTCCTCCTCCTCCTCCTCGCGCCGACGCCCTCCGCCGCTTCTCGAACGCCGGAGGAGGACTTCGCCGAGGCCCTCCTCCTCAAACCCCTTCCCGACCGCAAGCTGCTCGCCCACTTCCACTTCCGCACCTCCGCCCCCTCCTCTCCCTCCAACGGCCTCCACCACCGCCTCTTCCCCAAAGCCATCGCTCAGTTGGTACGCGCTCGCATTTCATTTCTTGTTCCGATTACTTACTCCCACCACAGACTTGTTCTTCGATCGACACAATTGCCCCATTTTCACCCCCAATTCGATTGATCACATCACACGCAGATCAGGAAGTTCGGAATCCAAGAAATGGAGCTGTCGTTCACTCAAGGTAGATGGGACTACGAGAGGTGGGGGGCGTCCGATCCCATGTCCAGCGCCAACGCGAAGCCTCCGGGTGTTGAGCTCTGGACGGTCTTCGATCTTCCGGCGGGAAAGATCAACTCTACCTGGAAGGATCTGACGCACGCGCTCTCCGGCCTCTTTTGTTCCTCCATCAACTTCCTCGAATTCTCCACTGCCTATGCGGCTCCACGATGGGCCCATAAAGTTAACTCCGGCAATTTGCGCTACGGAGCGCTGCCGAGGGAGGCTGTGTGCACGGAGAACCTCACGCCTTGGTTGAAGCTGCTCCCCTGCCGGGATAAAGCCGGGATTGCTTCTTTGCTGGATAGGCCTTCTATATACAAAGGATTTTACCACTCCCAGCGGCTGCGATTGACTTCAACAAAATCCAATGCGATGGAGATTGAGCAGACATTGACCGTCGTGCTTCAGCCTGGCGGCGGGCAGTCACGGTTGTCCTTGCAGCCGAGCTGGTCCATTGGTTCTTTGTTCAAGAGGAAAGTTGGCATGCATTGTGTTCTCGCAAAGTCTAGCTTTGTGTTTCTTGAGCTTGACAGTGGCCTGGTTGCGCAGCTTGAGAAGGTTGGGCCCAGAGGTTCATGGAATGGTTCGGGATTTGAGTTATCTCGTTTGCCAGATGATGTGATATTCAGTGACAGCGGTTCTGTCCTGTATAAATTTGATGTCCTTAATCACAACAAGAACGAGCTGTTCGATGTCGGTTTTTCATGGAAGAAGTCGTTTTTTTGGTTGAGCTCAAGGATGCCACTCCAGGCTAACAGATTTCTAATGGGGAGTGGAAATGCGAGGGGCTCGATCGCTATCAGATTGATGGCTGTAAAAACTCATGAACTGTTCCAAACTATGGAGGATGGATGCACTGTGGATGTTTCTATCCTTCAAATTGTACCTTGGTATGTTAAGGTTTATTACCATACGCTGAAGATAGTCATAGACGGCAAATCCCAATATTCTAGTGTGATTGAGAAGATCCAAGTCTCGCCTTCGGAAGATAAATTGTCACCTGGTGTCATGGAGCTAATGCTTAAATTGCCCTGCACAATGGAATCAGCCGTGCTTATAGTGGACTTTGATAAGGTTTGCTAAAGATTTTCTGTCGAGTGACAGTCGTGCTGCCTCGTCGCAAAAACATTCACTGGTCTTGGAAATAATGCTGAAGGCGCTGTTTTTTTAACACGTGTATTCTGCAACCTTGTGCACACATTGCCAACTCTTTATGGTCTGTTTCTTTTGTAGGGTTTCCTGCATATCGATGAATATCCACCTGATGCAAACCAAGGATTTGATATTCCATCAGCCATAATTGGTTTCCCCAACTTTAGTGTAGGCAGGCAAATCTTTGAAGAGAGCTTCACTGGGAAGCGTGATTTAGTGCATGGGTTTGAGGTATCGTGCCCATCTCACATAACATGCAGGCTCTTATCCATGATAAATTATTTTACTTAACATGAGGACCCTTCCAAAATTTTCACCTCTTTAATTGAATGTAACTTACAACAGGAAAGGAGCATTGTACGATCTTATACAGAGATATTGCTTGTTCCATTAACAACTCCAGATTTTAGCATGCCATACAATGTAATCACTTTCACATGCACAGTATTGGCATTGTATTTTGGGTCACTTCTGAATGTGTTGCGGAGGCGAGTAGGCGAGGAAGACAGATTACTAAGAAAAGGTAACCTATCTATTAAATCCCCCTTTAAACTTTTTAATACGTCGACAACTGCAAGTATTGATAACATGCACACAACCTGAATCACTGGCGTTTGATGTTATGTCTTTCTTTAAAATAGCATACTATATACAGTACATAAGGAGCTTGTCTCTTCTCAAATTACTGCTGTGTTTGTTGTGGGACAGATGCATGCTTATACTTTAATCATCATATATTTTTCAAAAACCAAAATATGGCTATCAGAAATGGGTAGGCATCCACCTTCTATTCATTAGTCAATAAATTGATGCAAGTACATTAACACTGCATAATGTACTCACTTAATGGTCTAGTGGTAGTACAGTGTGTCTACCACATAAAAGATCAGGGTTCAAATCCCACTTTTGCAAGGGTTGCGTTAGGTAGTCGACATCTAGCGTAAAATAGTCGAATCTTTCAACATGGATTTGAGCAAGAGTCCATGTAGCCGACCCTACTTATAGTGGGAGAAGGCTTAGTACATTTTACATTAACACTGTATAATGCAAAAGAACCCACCTACATTGAGTACCACTGCTTTTGCACTATGCACCATGCTCTCCACACGACATCTTTCACTAAATTGCCACTGCATTCCTTTGATTACACAATGTTGAGAGAAAATAACGAATTGCTTATTCATGAGGCCATAGGATTCCCTTATATAGAGGAAAAACATGTTGGGCAAATTACATAAAGAAGACGGAAATAAAAGAGAATACATAAAAGAAGCAAAAGATAACTAATATATCATCACTCTCCCTCAAGCTTGAGCGTAGATATCAATCATACTCAACTTGGAACAACATCTCTGGAATTACCCTTTGACTAGGGCTTTGGTGAACACATCTGTTGTCTGATCTCCTGAGCTAACACAAGTGGTGGAGATGAAGCCCTTCTGATTAATGTCTCGAGTGTAGTGATAGTCTACCTCGATATGCTTGGTCCTCTCATGGAAGGCTGAGTTGTTGGCAATGAAGAGAGCAACCTGGTTGTCGCATTGGAGATGCATGGGAAGAGGCACCTCAATTGCTAGGTCGGTAATAATAGATCTGACACACATCATCTTTATACTCGCCTATGCCATGGTTCTCTACTCTGATTCTGCATTGGATCTGACGATCATTATATGCTTCTTGCTCTTTTATGACACCAAGGAACTCCCTATTAACACTGCAAAGACAGAGGCAAACTTCCTATCCTTGGGGCATCCCATATAATCTGCATCTGCACAAGTTGTAACGACAAGGGATGTACCTCTGCTAAATAGAAGACCAGAGCTAGTTGAGGTCTTCAGATACCTCATAATCATATGGACTTCATCCATATGTGCCTATCTAGGCTGCTCCGTGAACTGACTCACTTTGCTTACTGTAAAGGGTATATATGACCCGGTGATGGTTACATATACGAGCTTTCCAACGAGCTCCATATAACTTCTCTTGTCTACTTCCTTAGTGTCATCTTCGTACAACTTTATTCTCGGGTTCATGGGAGTAGTGGAAGGTATGCAATCTGCCATGCTTGTCTCAGAGAGAAGATCTGTAACGTACTTCCTCTGGGTTAGCACAAGGCATCGCTGGTTCATGGCAATCTCCAGTCCAAAGAAGTAATATAGACTGCTATGGTCCTTGGTTACAAACTGCTGGCCTAAGAAATCCTTGGCAGCTTGTATGTCATGCTCATCATCGCCTGTAAAAATAATATCATCAACATAAATAAGTATGCCAACTGTACCTCTCTAAGACCTATGATAACAGTGAATGATCGATAATCGATCTCACGAACCCTTGTTGCTTTATCAAATTCGAGAGCTTCTGGAATCATGCTCTTGGATTCTGCTTAAGGAGATAGATCACCTTGTGAAGCCTGCAAACCTTTTGACATCCTCCCTCAACAGTGAAATCAGGTGGTTGTTGCATGTAGATCTCCTCCTATAGGTCACCATAGAGAAAAACATTCTTCACATCAAGCTGATATAGGGGCCAATCCCGTGTCAGTAAAATAAAAAGAATAATCCATAGTGTATAATGCTAAACTACTGAAGAGAAAGTATGCTGATAGTCCACCCCATATGTCTGGGTGAACCCACGAGCCATAAGTCTTGCATGGTAGCGATCCATACTACCATCTGCTCAGTGATTCACTGTAAACACCTACTTGCATCCTACAATATATGCTCCTATAGGAGTTGTAACAATGCTCCACGTACCACACGACTATAATGTGGCCATCTCCTCGTCCATGGCAAGACGTTACCGATTGTCCTGTATTGCCTCATGATATGCCCGTATTATTTCCAACTAACAACCCCACGATAAATCTCCTAAAGTCCTCTGATAGTCAGCCCAAGTAGACATGGGTTGCAAGAGGATAGGTAGCACAAGTACGTCTCTGCTTCCGCAGAGCAATTGGCACATCAATATCACCTGCCACCTCCTCAACCTGTAAACTACTCTCCTGAGAGGATACTTGCTCATCCTGTAAAGAATCCTGCTACATGGACACATCACTGGTGCCATAAGTAGAAATAATGTGCTCATTACATATCTGGGATACATTGGATGATGGGGAAGACCCATGAGCCGGGAGAGCTGTACGATGTATGCAAACATAAAAATGTGGCAACAGATAGGCCAACGTATTGGGTGGTGGTGGTGGGGGTGGTGGAAGTGATGGAGGTGGTGTATGTACTGGAGGTGGTGCAACCATAGGAGGAGAAGGCATGTGTACCTCATCTCCAGAGTTAGATGGAGTCAATCTGTCACAAGTAAGAGAGAAATACATTGTAGACTCAAAGGTGACATCTACACTAACATAGTACTTCCATCGAACCGGATCAAAATAACGGTATCCCTTTTGGGTACGAGACTAGCCTACAAAGACACACTTGACAGCTCTAGGAGAGATCTTGTCACGAACATGCCTCAAATGGTGAACAAAAGTAACAGAAACAAACACACGGGGTGTAAGGAAGAACATGTCCTTCTCGGAAAACACAATCGAGAAAGTAACCTTCTCTCCTAAGATAGAAAATGGCATGTGATTATCAAGTAGCAAATCACAAGGATCGCTCATCCCAAAAAGAGTGAGGAGCATGACTCTACATCAAAAATGTCCTAGTCACATCAAGTAAATGACGATGTTTGCGTTCGACAACATCGTTCTGCTGAGAGGTATAAGCACACGAAGTCAGGCGTACGATGCCAAGATCAAGGAAGGCCATATCGATATCGTATTGGTCCGCTCGGAAAAGGATATATCGGGATGTCACCGATATATCGACAATATCGGTGGAAATGCCAGAAATGTCTCAAAAAATGCATTTTTACCATTTTTTTCATAAATTAAGATCATCCAAGATATTAAAACAACAAATAACATACAAATACACACTTATATCATACATATCAGTCATTTATGGCCCATATATCGCACATACCGGTCATTTTGAACACATCACTGGTTCTGTTAATTGTTGACCTCTAGATATTGAAAATGGAGTTCATCCAAGTTCTTAGAATACTAAATAACTTACAAATATACAATTAGATATCACATAAAGATCATCTATGATCTTTATATCTCACATATCGGTCATATCGAACATATCAATGGTACTGTTAATTGCTGACCTATAGATATTGGAAATGGACTTCGTCCAAGTTCTTAGAACACCAAATAATTTACAAATATACTCTTAGATCACACATATTGATCATCTAAGACCCTTGTATCGATATATTGGTCACACCGAACATATTGTTGTTACTGTTGATTGCTAACTTATGGATATTGGAAATGTAGTCCATCCAAGTTCTAAGTAACTTACAAAGATATACTTATATCACACATATCGATCATCTATGACCCTTATATTGCGCATATCTGTCATATTGAGCATATCATTGTTAATGTTGATTGTTGACTTATAGATATTGGAAATGAAGTTCATCCAAGACTTATATTGCATCACATATTATGCATAAACAAAATATTTGAGCTATATTTGGGAGATAAACAAATAAAGAGCATAATAGCTTTTTTTAAATAGACATAATTCATAATAATATTCTTGAAGGGGAAGAAAGAATGAATTAAAACCGATTGGACACCTCCAAGTTGAAGAACCATTGTATATACCCTCATTGATGCAGAAATTGATTCGGCGCGTCGCGGGAAAATGAATTTGACGGTGGAAAATATTTGGTAGAAGAAAAGGGAGGGGTTGAGAAGAAGAACTCGTCGGAGAACGAGGGGTTGAGGGAGAAGAAGCGCGAAGACCGCGTAGGGGAGAAGAGAGAGACGGAGATAAAGATCTCAAACTTTTAATCAAACTGAACTCCCTAATACATTGGACCCTCATCCCTTTATATAGGAGGGATGAGATTACAAAAATAGTAAATTAATTTAAATTGACAACCGACTTGCCTAAACTGACTCTAACTAATTAACCGACCAAATTTAAATTTAAATCTACGAATAAACGTTGGAGATCACAGACGATCCCAATTATTTAATTAGAGATACGATAATTAAAAAAACGTAAATAAAATTGACCACTAATTAATTAAATAAATTCGGCCCTATAATTTAATATCACGCTGCATCAACTCTCCGCCGCTTTGAAAAATTCGTCTCCCGACGAATTGCTTGATGTGGGCTTGGAGGTCGAATCTGCATGTTCCGCCGTCTTCTGGAAGAACTGGTGTGGGGCGAATGGCGGACTCCACATTCGGGCGCGGCTTTCGTCGTGGAAGATCATGTGTGGCGCAAACGGCAACGTCTTCTAGAATTTTGCGTCCTCATTGTGATAATGGAAAAATTGATGAGGCATGAATAATATGACCCTTGGAGAATCCATAGTGAAGCAATGGCACAAGGAGAGGAGGGGAGGAGATGTGTCCAAGGAATGAAGCCATGGGGTCCTTATATAGGGAAAACCCAAGGTCCTAGTCCTATTTGGATAAGGAAGGTCCCCTGATTTCTTACTTACAGCCCTCTTTTTTAAATATTTCCGCCGCCAGGGGTCTGGGCGCAATTTTCGCAGCCCTTCATTTTTTTTACTTTCCTCCTTCTTTTGGTCCTTATGCAAATATGGGATTTATGGGATTTTTTTCACAATTTTTCCCAATCACCCTCAACTCCCGAGATTTGAGGGATTTGGTTCCTGGAGACCCCGATAGGGTTTTCGTCCTCAACAAAAGGCGGCGGGGCCGATGCGGTTCAGCGAGGAGGCGGGGGTCGTTAAGGGCCTTGCGTGCGAGGGCGCGGGCACTGGGGGGCGCAAGGGAAGGTGGGGCACTCAGTGGTGCAGTCGCGGGGTGGCGGGGGTCACGCAGGGCTCGCGCGTGGATGGGCGTGGGGGCGACGATGGGATGGGAGTGCGGTGAGGAAGGGGCGAAACGAAGGCGCGGGGCGCTGGCGATGTTGAAGGGGTGGCGGCGAGGGGTTGGCGGGAAGGTGGGCGGTGAGGGCGGGGCCGGGGGTGCCGCTGGGGGGTCTGGGGCTTGCGGCGCACAAGGGTCGGATGCGGCGGAAGGGGCGCGTTGGCTGGGTGTTGCGAGGGTGGCGCGAAGAGGCAGCCGCGGTAACGGAGGGGCTGTTAGGGTGGGGAAGGAGAGGGCGCTGGGGAGGAGCAGGGGCCATGTGGACGGGAGAAGGCGCCGGGGAGGCGTTAGTGCGGGGCGGCGCAGAGGCGGGGCTGGCGGGTGCGGGATGGGAAGGGAGGGCGCGGGATGATGGCGGGGCTGGTTGGATGCGAGGGTGGCGATGGGAGAGGGTGAGGGGGCTGGTGCTGCTGCCGGGAGCGAGGGGGTGTTCGCGGGGGGGTCCGTCGGGGCTAGGGGGGACGCTGGAGAGGCTGGGGCTGCCGCGGGGGTCCGTGAGAAGACCGCAGGTGTGGCGTCGACCGACTCCGGGATTTCTTGCGAATCTGAAAATATTTGTACCGCAGTTTTTTCGTCATTTTTTTCTCCTAGAACGACTCGGACAACAACCGAATCTTCCTCAACTGCGGAGTTTTCTTCATCAAAACTTGCGGCAGCGGCTTCGACGGTTGACGGCTTTGATTGGGCGTCGCGGAAGGCCTCAAAGTTGGCCATTAGATCTCGAAACAGGGAGTCGACGTTGGTTTGCAAATCACGTATCATGTGCGCCGTCTCCTTAGTGTGGGCGGCGATGGTGGAGATGGCTCGTCGTGTTTGCTCGGATGAACGATGGTCCCTTGATGCATGCCGGTGCGAGCGCCTGGACGGATCGTCAGATCGTGAGGACGATCTGTAGGCCATGCTCTGATACCAAATGATGCAGAAATTGATTCGGCGCGTCGCGGGAAAATGAATTTGACGGTGGAAAATATTTGGTAGAAGAAAAGGGAGGGGTTGAGAAGAAGAACTCGTCGGAGAACGAGAGGTTGAGGGAGAAGAAGCGCGAAGACCGCGTAGGGGAGAAGAGAGAGACGGAGATAAAGATCTCAAAACTTTTAATCAAAGTGAACTCCCTAATACATTGGACCCTCATCCCTTTATTTAGGTGGGATGAGATTACAAAAATAGTAAATTAATTTAAATTGACAACCGACTTGCTTAAACTGACTCTAACTAATTAACCGACCAAATTTAAATTTAAATCTACGAATAAACGTTGGAGATCACAGACGATCCCAATTATTTAATTAAAGATACGATAATTAAAAAAAACGTAAATAAAATTGACCACTAATTAATTAAATAAATTCGGCCCTATAATTTGATATCACGCTGCATCACTCATGTCGCACCATACCCTATCAGAACGGGGGTCTCACTATATATAAGTAGTTGGAATTAAGCTTGCATGAGTAACAACATTGATATATAGAGATATCGGTGATATCAGTTGATATCCTGGATTTTTTGTACTGAATCCAATCATTTTTGACTGATATGAGCCGATATGTCGATATATCACCGATATATTAATCATATATTGCTGATATCTTGGTAAATAGATCTGCACCCTAATATTGATATCGCATGCCACTTGATACAGATATATCGGCGATATATCACCGATATATCGTGATATGGCCTTCCCTGGCCAAGAGATCTGAAGAACTCAGATAACTGTAATGTGCAGAATTCTAAGGCATTGTCAGAGCGAATACACTTGGAAGTAGCAGAGAAAATATTCTTTATTTCATTAATAAAGATTTAATGACAGACACAACATCATACTTGTTTTTCAACAGAAAAATCCAAGAAAGTTTAGAATAATCATCCACAGCAACAAGATAAAAATGATATCCCTGGAGATCAGGAACACGATTGGGACCCCAAAAATCCTGATGAATAAGTTCAAATAAATGACTATTATTACGACTCTAACGACCATGGAAAGAAGAGCGATGATGTTTCCCAAGCTGGCTAGCCTTGCACTAGAAGGAATAGTGCCTGGAAATCTGTAGGGGCCATGACACAACTTTTGCAGAGGAAGGTGGCCAAAACGAAGATGCCACAAGTAAAGAGAGATTGATCTGGTGGGAACTGTAGAGGCATCGACACTGGGAGATTGGACCAGTCTGTATAGCTCTCGTTGCTCACAGCCACATCCAATCACCTTGTGAATATGTCCTGAAACACAAGAGTAGAGGGGTAAAAAATGGCACAACAATGCAGATTCTTCGTGATCTGTCTAATAGAAAGAAAATTCATCTGAAAATTAGGAGCATATAAAACATTATGCAAGCGCATGGATGGCGTCAAATGCACCTCCCCGTGTTGTGTGACAGATAAGTAGATCCCGTACGTAATGACGACCCATCTATCAAGGGTATATATCTGTAAGAACTGAACTGTGCTCTATCTCCACACAGATGGTGAGAAGCATTGGAGTCCACGATTCACTCTGCCATATCTGTCCTGCTACAACTTGTAAAAGCATAGGCTAAGCCTGAGGAGCTCAAAGAGTCTCTAGCAGCAATTGTAACATCTGGGGAACCTGTAGAGATGTCGGCATCAGGAGTCATTATCTCCCTCAGACGAGAGACAATATCATCAAGGTGTAAATATGTATGAGGAGCTGAACTGTCTAGAAGCTCAATCTATTCGACCACATGAGCAGATGCGGGGTATTCATGCTTCTGATAGCATGCATCCTTAGAGTGACCTGGACGATGACAACAGGTGCAGAGGTCACATTGACGTCCACCTCCTCTGCACGGGGACCATACTCTCTAAACTGTGTAGAGTCTCCCCTGCTACGAGATGCAACCATTGTTGATGAGGTCTGTGTGGTGACATGTGGTGGGATAAGAAACCTGCTGAGACGGTTGGAGGCCTCCTCCATAGGAGTATGGTCGTGCCTGTAAGAAGCTGTGCATGTGCTGCCTCATACTCTGGATCCAGGGCCGCCGAGAAAGCTTCAACCATCGTGGAGTTCCTATATGCCATCTGCTGCTCCATGGGTGGTAACGAGCATGAAGTTGTGAAGCTTCTCGAATATGCCTCGAAGACAAGAGTAGAAGATATGCATAGGATGACCATTCTACTTGGCTGTGTAAATATTACTGCAGCTGAAGAATCTTGGCCTCGTTCTTTGCTTGGACATACATGGCTGTCGGAATATCCCACATTGCCTTGGTGATGGGCTGGTTCCCAATGTCGTTGACGATCTCTGTGGTGAGAGTCCCAGAGAGCCAAACACGCACGTACACGTCATCTTGCTTCCATGAAGCGTTGTCCCCAATCTTATCTGTCGGCTCGATCTTTGTTAGAATGTGCTCCTTGTTATTGCAATGCATAAAAGTCAAAAACTGCATGGACCACAACTCGTAGTTGGTCCCATCCATCTTCACGATGGGAGCCTAGCTCTTGAAGGCACCAGGCGAAGGGAAGATGTCACCCTTATTTTCTAACATGATGAAAAAGAATGTCGAAATGGAACTTGACTAGGGAAGTTGACCGATCCGAGCGAGTTTAAACGATTATATAGAGGATTGGTTGTACGTGTAGAATCATACAACCATCCTCGTCAATCCTCGATCTGCGACTAGGGTTGGGAAAAGTGATTTATAGGCCGGAAATCACCTTTTCCGGTCAAAATCAGACCGTTTCATACTGCGATTTGACGATAGAGAGGAGAGAAAACGATCATGAGGTTCGTTGGCGGCACTGGGATAGGCTGCGGAGGCCCGCAGAGGCGCACAAAAGCTTGCAACGATGCGTGGAGTTGCGTAGAGGCGCACTGCATCAGTAGCGATGGCGATGGACTGGCACGCAGATGGTTGGCAGCAGCGCTGGGCTGTCGCACAGAGGAGCGGCGATGATATGCGATGTGTGAGAGGGCAACATGTGGGGGTTAGGGGACTTAGGGCACATATGGGGTACGAGAACTCCGGTCTAGGACCGTCGCTCTTATACCGTGTTGAGAGAAAACAAAGAATTGTGTATTCATGAGGCCCTAGAGTTTTCTTATATAGAGGAGAAACCCGTTGGGCAAATTGCGCAAAGAAAATGGAAAGAAAATAGAATAAATAAAAGAAACAAAAGATAACTAATATCTCAATACACGCCTATCGAATGGCATTCTTTTGATTACAACTAGCAAACAACTGCCAGTGACCGAGTTTGGTCATTGTTAAGATATATATTTATCTTTTGTATCTTCTACGCATTTTCTATTTTTCTTCCCTAATATGTAATTTACCCTCCAGGGATTCTTGACTCTATATAAGAGAACCATATGACTTTAATGAATAAACAAGTCATAATTTTCTTTCCACATGGTATCGGAGCGGCGGTCCTACACCGGAGCTCTGAGGCCCCTTGTCCCTACAACACCCGTCGGACCCTCTCCTCTCTCTCAGTTGTTAACTCCTCTTCGTCTGAAGAGGGTACCGTTGCCCAAAGGGTAGCCCATCACCGTCCAACGATGCCGTAGGTCTGCCTAGCACCAACCGACAGAGGCCTTAGCAACACCAGCATCTACCGTTAGCGTCAGGCCACCTCAAGGAGGTTAGGCCATCACGGAGGGGCCTGCCGAGCGGCCCTAGCATCATCGACTGGGAGCTTGCCTCCATCGGACCCATCTACGGTTCCATCCATGTTCATCGTTGCGCTTCCTGAGACCCAGAACAGTCTGATTTTAACGTATTTATGGTGAAATCAAATTGTTAGATTCATCCGGGGGCCCTAAAGCGCTCCCTTGGTTGATGAGAACGATTGTGACATTAGTCTGTACACACAACCGACTCCCCGTATGATTATGTAGATGCACTTAAATCACTCTATAGCTCCAGTCGTGCTCTTTCCTGTTCTCTTTACCATGTTATCATGTTAGAAAACAAGGGCGACCTATCTTCCTTCGGCGCCTTCAAGGGTCCACACCTATTGTTAAGATGGATTTGACCGACTATGAGTTGTGGTCCATGTAGATTATGACCATCATGCAATACAAGAACAAGGAGCACATCTTGATGGAGTCTAAGTCGACCGATAAGACTGGTGCAAATGCTTCATGGAAGCAAGATGATACTTATGCATGTTTATGGCTATCTGGTACTCTGACCATAAAGATAACTAATAACATCCTTTTTTTTTTTTGAAACTCAAAAAACGGGGGACGCACTCGATGGTGCTCGCCCCAGATTTATTAATAGAAAAGTAAAGGGAAAAAGAGAGACTTACAGTGGGTGGAAGCAAAGGGAAAGAGGAAAAGAAAGAGCTCAACCAAGATCGGACGGTATCACAAACCGATACCCCGACACCCCAAGAAACAATTAAACAACAGACCAGTCACCGACCAACCGAGAAGCAGAAATGAGGACATTTTCCGAGTAGAATCTCTGGCCAGAAAACAGCGCCTCATTCCTAGAAGTCCAAATGCACCACAACCGAGCGACAGCAGAGAGGATGTCGTTCCTACACCTAGCCCCCGAGCGAACCAAGCAATCACAGAAGGAAGCGGAGTCCGAAACGTCAAGCCAAGGCAGGTCCGCCCAAATGGCACGCGAATAGCCGCAGCGGAAGAAGAGGTGGTCAATAGTCTCAACATCCAGGTTGCACAGACCACAAGTAGGCGAAGCCGAAGGGAAAAGAGCGGCACACCTGTTGCGTGTAAGGAGTCGCCCACGACGGAATAACCAGAGGAAGATGCCAATCCGCTCAGGAACCCGGAGTCCCCAAAAGAATTGACAATCCCGGAGCAGCAAATCATCAACCACAGCCAATGCCGGAAGAAGGGACATGTAAGCAGCGCGAACAGAGAAAGGACCATCCTTCCAGCATAGGTGATCACGACCCCCCAAGGGCGAGGGCGAGACCTCAAGGATCTCCAAAAGAGCCATAAACTCCAATTGCCGTTGATCAGAGAGGTTGGCCACAAAGGTAGGCCCCCAAGCAGCACCATCCCAATAAGAACTCACCCTCGCGTCAGGGTCATCAACCAACGCGAATAACCGAGGGAAGGTATCCTTAAGAGGCCCCCTTCCGGTCCAATCATCGCCCCAAAAATGAGTGAGGGAGCCATCGCCCAACTTCCTGACAAAACGAGCACGGTTGCGGGCCAAAACGTTACCAATATCACGAGAGAAGTGAGAGGCAGATGCCAAAAAGCGCACATCCGTACCCAGCGCCAGACATCGGTCGAAACCAACAGCCATTCTTAAGAAGTTAAGCAACAAATTATCCTCCGGCCCGCAAAGACGAGAGACCCATTTAAGAAGAAAAGCCTCATTCACGATATCCAATCTCCTCACCGCCAACCCGCCCTCCTTCTTAGGCCGAGTCACATCATCCCAAGCAACCAAGGGAACGCCGCTACGCACAGACCCCTTCTTGCCCCAAAGAAAAGTCCGCATACAAGAATCCAAACGCCGACGAATCCCCTTAGGCATCCCCTTCACAGAAAGGAAGTAGATAGGCAGAGAAGAGAGGACCGATTTGAGGAGAACCAGGCGCCCGCCCCGAGAGAGGAGAGCGGCACGCCAGCCAGCCAAGCGGGCAGCCATGCGATCCAACAACGGCTGCCAATCCCGCAAGCGAGCCCGACCAATAGACAACGGAAGCCCAAGATAGTCCAGGGGAAGAGCACCCACCGTACAGCGCAAGATCCTGGAGCAAGCATCAACCTCCGCCGTGGAAAGAGAAAAGGGGACCATGGAGGACTTATTATAATTGATGAGAAGCCCAGAAGCCTCGCTATAGAGCTCCAAGGTAGTCGCCATACCCGCAATATTCGACTCGTCGCCTTCAATAAAACAAATTGTATCATCCGCGAACTGAATAATCGGCAAAGAAAGGGGCCCCAGCGAGCAACCACGAGACAGGCCAGCTGCAACCACGTTGTTAACCATAGTGGAGAGAACGTCCGCGGCCAAGACAAAAAGCAAGGGGGCGAGGGGACATCCCTGCCGAATACCCCGGCGGGGCTGGAAGAAACCCCCCGCCAAACGTCCATTGAGCATAACCGACAGAGATGCCGTGGAAACACACCGGCGCACCCAGGAAATCCATAACGGGGGGAATCCCCGTCTCTTAAGTACAGACCATAAAAAACGCCAATCAATAGAGTCATAGGCCTTAGAAAAGTCGATTTTCCACAGGATTCCCCTAGTGTCGCGCTTGTGCCAAGCATGAATGATTTCGGACGCCACCGCATAACAATCACCAATTTGTCTGCCCTTAATAAAAGCCGCCTGGGAGGGCGAGATAAGCGATTCAAGAAGCGGGGCCAATCGGCGCGCCAAAACCTTAGCAATGATAAGATATATAGCATTTGAAATGGAAATAGGCCTGAAATCCTCAATCCGGGTGGCAGAGGGGGACTTTGGAATGAGAGCAATAATAGATTTGTTGAGCTTGTTGAAGCCGTTATTACCAGCACAAAAATCGTGAGCGACCGCCAAGACGTCCTGAGAGAGAATATCCCAAAATTCCTTATAGAAGAACACGGGGAAGCCATCAGGCCCGGGGGCCGCATCAGAGTTAAGAGACCAGACCGCCTCTTTCAATTCCTCCATAGAAATCTGACGAGAAAGGATATTAGCATCCGCCTGCGCCCATACCACTCCTTAAAATAGTCCGAGACAGCGACACCCAACTCCCGCTCCCCCTGAACCTGAGAATCATTGATGAGCATAGAAGAGATAAAATTAGATCGCCGGCGACCCGAAGCAACCCTGTGAAAGAACGCCGAATTCGCGTCACCCTCCTTTAACCAGCGCAACCGAGAACGTTGGCGCCATTCAATCACACGCTTACGATCCTCCAGCCTGACCCTGTCCAGGGCATTAGCACGAGCCAGCAACTCGTCATGATTGAGATCACGATCGTTCTCAATACGGTCGAACCGCAAAATCACTTCCTCAGCCTCCACCCGGGTGGCAATGCGAGCTGAGCGAGAGGCCCTTTTAAAAGACGCCAGCATCCTTCTGAGGGATGAAATTTTGAAATCAAAGCGACGGGCGGCACTACCAGAAGGATAGAGTTGAGACCAATGCCGACGAACCATATCACGGAAGCCAGGCTCCAGGAGCCAAGACCTTTCAAAGCGGAACATAGAGTGCGGACGGTTCTCCTCCCCGTTCGACCAGAAGATGGGGTTATGATCAGAAAAAGAGCGCGGTCTCGATGCAACAAAACATAAAGGAAAACATTCCATTAGAGAGTTATTCGCCAAAAACCGATCGATCCGCGAACGCGAGGAGCTATTCCGCCAAGTGAATGAAATGTCGTTAGGAACCAACGATTCAAGAGCCAAAGCATTCAGAATCTCCAAAAAATCCGCAGATCCCGGATCGAGTCCACCGCGCCCACGTGGGCGATCCTGAGCATGCAAAGTAACATTAAAATCCCCGCCAATCAGCCAAGGAACTTCACCAAATGCAGCAGCATCCTCCCGCAAGTCATCCCACAATTCACGACGGGCAATATGACATATAGGGGCATAAACACAAGAAAAAGCCAAGCAACTATTAGTCCGTCCACAAATTAACATCACCGATATCGAATGTCGCCCCAGCCTACAAGAAGAAAGCGAAAAGCGGGACGAACGCCAAGCCAAAATGGCACCACCCCGAGCACCCACGGCGTCCAGCGCACGGTAATCATCAAGCTGACCAGCCCCAAAAGAACGCCAGAGAGAGTCATCCATCGCCTGAAGCTTCGTCTCCTGTATGAAGGCCACATCACAAGACCATTCAACGAGACGGGAGCCCAAAATGCGCCTGCGATCCGCATCGCCCAAGCCACGAACATTCCAGGACACGATCTTCATTAAAACAAAAAATATATCCCCCCAAAAAGCCTGAGGCCCAAAAAGCACCAGATACGAGAGAGGCAATCAAACCCCAGAGGGATGAAGGCCCGCCGCCTCAGCAACCGCATCACGCAGAGTTTGGCAAGTAGAGACCACATCAGAGCTTGAGAAAAGAAAACGCCTCCTGGAGTAACTTTGGCCATAGCGAGAAGAGGGAGACAGTCCTATCACCACAGAAGCCTCAGGAGAAATGGGAGGCTCCTCGCCGAAGTCAGAGATAAAGGGATTCAAATTGTCCTGCGAGCGGGGCTGGCCCATATCAACCGGGTGGAAGAGCGCAGCATCCCCACCGGCTGACGTCTGATAAGCAAAGTCGGAGAAGAGGAGCATCGGACGGGACACCGGCGAAGGAGGTGAGAGTGAGCCTTCCATGAAACCAGAAAAAGGTACTGCTCGAATAGGGCAAGGGCAAGGCATATTAGCAGCGGAGAAAAAATGCTCCGAGCCGAGGGGGAGATCCGTACCCGATAGGGGCTGCTCCGAGGAGACCTGAAGTGGGGCCCAAATCGAGTTAACCATAGGGTCACAAGGAATGAACGATCTGACCTGAGAGGAGCCCACTTGCAATAAATCCGCCGACATAAAAGAAACATCTGAGGAAAAAGTATCAATGTCGAGAATAACAGCATCAGAAGGCAAAGCGACTTCTGGCAACTGAACCGCCACCAAGTCATTGGAATTCCCCCAATCATGCGGGAACCGAAGAGGCGCCCCACCCGCACGTGAGGGAAGGAACATGCACGACGCCGCATCGGAGACATCCCCAGGACGAGCCACGTGGCGAGAAGGAGATGAACCGTCTTTCGCATGCATCGCCGGAGACGCGGCGGCATATTCCCGCCGATCGGCCACCAGAGAAGGCGCCACCGGCGTCACCGGCGGTGGAGAGAGAGAGAGCTCCAGGGAGAAAGTCCATCGTCCCAAAGATAGCTTATCAACATGGGTCTTCCCCGCCAAATCCGCAAAGAACGCTGCCGGAGCTTCCACCATGACGCTGCAATACCGCCAATTAGCACCTGGAGCGAGGCCATCATCAATGATCTGAAGGACTTGGCCCCAGCTGGAGAACGCCTTGGAGAGAGCGTGCACCGTCCGAGACAAGAAGGGCACCCCCTTCACCATAGCCACCCGGACCTCCGTCGAGAAGACCCCACCGTCAGAGACCCGCACCCCCCGCCACTGGACACCAACGATATCCCGGCAGTGGATGAGTCTCTCCCGCAGATCCAGGGAGAGACCCCTAACACAGCAGCGCACCGCATCGAGGGAGATGAAGTCCCCTCCAAAGTCAGGACCCAGGAAGCCCAGAGTAGCAGCACGAACAGCTTCCCAATCAACTGAACGAGACCGGAGCACCCCAACTAGCACCGAAGCAGCAGATGGCGGGCCCGAGCGAGAGGACGAGCCCTCCGCCCCCGCGTCAAAAATGTTCACGGCAGGATCAGCCCTCCCCGAAGAAGACGAAGGAGCCGCCCGCAATGGCTCCCCAACCACCGGGGCATCCTGAGGGTCAGCTCCCTCCACCTTGGAACCAGGCAAGTCCGAAACACGAGAGGAGAAAGGCGGAGCCGAGGAACCCCCTCCCTGAGCCTCGCCAACGACACCATGCACAGGTGGAGAAGGGCCAGTATCCGCCACCACCTGAGCGAAAGAGCGGGAGTCGCGAGCACCAAGCCGACGAGGATCGCATCCCGAAAGTGGTTGAGCATGCCGCCGCGTCCCCGAAGGGGTCAGAGAAGCCCAGCAGGAGGCCCTCCTATGACCAATCTTACCACAAAGAAAGCAACACGGCGGAAGAGAACACTCGGACGCAGAATGCCCCTTAGAATCACATCTGAAACAACGCTTACCCGGTTTTGCATGGGAAACCCGGGTCCAGCCATCTTCTCCGACGTCCGCCATAGCACCGAGAGACCGCGAGAAAGCGCGGCCCTCCCTCGCTAAAGAGGAGCCCCGCACCTTAGGTCTCCACGCCCTCCGCAGAACAGGAGCCCACCGTTCACCAAACCTCCCTCGAGAAGCAGCCACACGTCCCACACGAGTAGACCGCCCGGTCCCATCAGCCGTACGACCCCAACGCTCCCTACGCACGTCGCTCTCCCAGCGCACTCCGCGTCCCACTCCGCTTCCCATAAGACTAGTTTCAACTAATAACATCCTTTATCAACCTACTACTAAGGCAATTTGGGATACCATTGCAACCACTTACTCTTAGGTGAGGAATGAGACATGCACCCAGCTTCTTATTGGTTCCAGTAGATCGCCGTCTAACAAAGACATAGTAGTCAGATGTCTTCTGAAAATCAAGTGTGTTGATCTCCGTAGTTAGCTTGTCAAACCATGCTCTGGAGCTCTGCTTCGGCCATAAATGGCCTTGTGTAGTCGATATATATGCTCCCTCAACTACATACCACGACAGTTGCATCATGTAGACCTCCTCCTCAAGGTCACTATAAAGAAATGCATTCTTCACATCAAGTTGATAAATGGGCCAAGCCTTGTTGGCGGCAACAAAGAGAATGGTACGTATATGGCAACGGATGAAAAAGTTTCAAAATAATCAACCCCAAAAGTTTATGTGAAACCTTTGGCAACAAGTTTGGCTTTCAACTTGTCAATGGAACCAGTAGACGACTGTTTGGTCGTGAAGATCCATTGGTAAGGCACACGACGAACTCCCGCGGGGAACGACACAAGTTCCCACATGCCTCGGGAGGTAAGTGCATCCATATCCTCATCCATGGCCTATCGCCAACCATGATCCTGCATTGCACTAAAATGATCTCTCGGAACAGAAATAACATTTAGAACAACTGCAAATCTCTTATCACTACTAGATAAACCATCAATAGAAGTAAAATATGACATGGGATGATGCATACATTAACCTTTTTGCTTACGCAGAGCTATATAAAGCTCCTCAGGTACATCTGGGGCAACAATGGTGGGAGCACTCGAATTAGTCATATCATCCTGCATTAAAGGGACAAGTAAAGGTAGACACACTGGTGTAGAAGGTATAGAGGTACGTTAGTGAGTATAGACGATTGGTGGAGGAGGGAGGTCCAGAGGTGTGTCACTCATAGTCTATGTGAAATAACTTGTATGCTCAAAGAAGGTGACATTAGCAGGCACATAGTATCGACACCCAACGGGATCATAGCAACAATGGCCTTTCTGGGTATGAGAGTACCCAAGAAAGACGTTTTGGAATGATTGTTTCTGTCGGTTATTTATTTGTATTTCTTATTTCCGCTATCTACTTGATGTATTTTACCCATAGGGCTTTTCTCCTATATAAGAGAGCCCTATGGTTACTGGAATGTTATTCTATTTTGTTCCTTTCACATGGTATCAGAGCGATGGTCCTAGAACGGAGCCTGTGACCTAGCCGCTCTCCCCACCAAAATCCTACGTGGTTCGGCAACAACAGGAGCTGCCATCGGTGTCGTCTCCCTTTCTCTTATTGACAGCCACAGCAGCAGCGGGCTGCGTTACCGCTTATCTTCAAGCAGCAGCAACGGTATTCCGCCGCCACTGCCGTCAATGGCACCGCTGCATAAGTAGCAACGAAAAGTCGACATCACCGTCCTAAGACTTCTAGCAGGACCACTGTCACCATGTGGGGATTTGGTGGCCCGTTTTGACGCGTGCTGAGGTCTGAAAATTGCTCCGATAATGCGATTTTGTTCCTGACGCGACTGATTTTGGGTTCTTAGGGGTGTTGTTTTCTCACCTAAAACTACTCTACTTACTCGGAGATGAGTCTAACAAATGGAAGATATTGTAGTATGAGTCTACACCCACAACCGTCTTCCTGTATGTCGGTGTAGATGCATTCAACCCTGTCTATAGCCCTAGTCTTTGTTGCAGTTGTCAACTTGTCGTCATGTCAAACAACAGAATCGACTCCAAGGTCGATGTCCCATCCTTGGGTGCCTTCAAAGGTCCGGCACCCATTGTCAAGATGGATGGGACCAACTATGAATCATGGTCCATGCAATTCATGAGCCTGATACAGTGCAATGGTAAGAAGCACATTCTCACACAAAATGAGCCAAAAGACAAGACTGGGGTAAATGCCTCATGAGAGGCAAATGATGCATATGCACACGTCTGGTTATCTGGGACAGTATCAGTGGAGATAGCCAATGGTATTTTGAGTCAAACACACAACGAATGCGAAGTGGGACATCATCGCCGCTATTTATTCGCAGGCGAAGAAAGAGTCGAAGATACTGCAGCTTCAGCATGATATCTTCACATTCAAGCAGAACGAGCGACCTCTCCATACCCTATACACGTCTCTCATGGGTATGTTTGAGAAGCTCCACTGGTACATCCCCTTGACTGCTTCTCCAGAGCATCTCAAGGCACATAGAGACTCGTGATGATTGAAGTGTTGTTGACAGCTCTGGATCCTGAGTTTGATGTAACAAGATCATAGATTCTTACTGATGCAACTATACCTTCGATGGAGGAGGCATACCACAAATTGAGTAGGCTTTCTATAACACCTGGTGGCAAGGTTGTAAAAGTCGCCCGACTGATCCGACTAGTAGGTCCGACTAGTCTAGTCAGTGGGGTGGCCGACCGAGTACCGACTAATTCCGACTAGGTACACTAGTCGACCAAGTTTTTGCTTGGAGATACCATATTCTTATATGTTTTGCTTTTTCATAAGCAAACTTATTATAATATGCTCAGGGTTTTATTTAAATTCAATTACTTTTTTATTTTATCATGATAGTATAAAAACGTACAAAATCTATGTAAATATATGCATGAAAATGAGTTATATATTTAAAATAATAATAAAATTCAGAGCCAACTAAAGTCCGATTAGTCGTCCGACCGCCGATTAATCCTTAATCAGTGACCCAACCGACCGAGTACCGACTACCGACTTTTGCAACCTTGCCTGGTGGTGCTACTCTCCAGTTACAAACCTCCTCGGCTATGGCCGTGTCTCACGGCTGAGGGGGTTCTACACAGTTCAGAGGTCGGAGTACCCGTGGCAAATAAGGGGGTAGCTGACCTCTTCAGCCGTGCACCTACTACCATAGACCATGTCATTGTAAGAATACATGCTACTCCAAGTATGGCTTTCCTGCTTCAGCTCGTGTTGCAGAGCAGATTCAACTAGTTGATGCTCCTCCTCATGTAGCGGATCAAAGGTTTGATGAGCTTGTGACATGGTTGAGAGAGATTATGCCTGCACCTGGGCCATCTGCTACTTTTCCTGGATCCTCAGAGGTAGTTGCATCAGCAACTGCATCCACATCAGGTACCGCATATGCTTTTACCATCTGTTACATGGCAGATTTATTAGAGTGGATTATGGACTCAGGAGCTTCACGTCATCTCTGTGGTGATAGAGGTCAATTTAGTGCATACAGATCAATTCAAACAAGCAGATCTATATTCATAGTAGATGTGACTCACTCTCCCATTACTGGACAGGAGATGCGCAGTTAACTTCAGCAATACGTCTACAAAATGTTCTTTGTGCCCATGATTTTTCGATGAATTTACCATCTATTAGTCAAATAACCAAAGATTTACATTGCCGTGCCATATTTGATCCATCATCTCTTGTGTTTCAAGACATTCTTACATGCAGAGTGATTGGATATGGCCGTAAGCAAGGAGGTCTCTATAGACTGGTCCAATTTTTACATGTTGGTGCTTCATCCATTCATACTAGCTCAATCTCTCCTTACATGTGGTATCTCTGGTTTGGTCATCTTCCTCTGCAGAATATGTGTCATGTTCGTCCTCAGATTTCTTCTTGTTCTACCCTCCAGTGCGAGGCTTGCCAACTTGGGAAGCACCGCCGATCTATCTTTCAGACTCACCAGGGTCGAAATAGTTAAAGTATTTTTGAGTTAATACATCTTGACATTTGGGGTCGAAGTCGTGTTCTAGATCATCACGGACACATATTTTATCTTGCTGCTGTTGATGATTTCTTTAGATTATCTTGGGTGTTTCTTTTTAAAAACAAGTCTGATGTTGGTCATTTTATTCAATCTTTTATCAATGAAATAAGGAATGTTTTTTGCAAATGTCAAGTATATTCGTTCTGATAATGCATTAAAGTTATGTAGTTTACAACTTTCACAGTTTCTCAGAACCTTGGCATTGTTCATCAGATTTCATGTGCATATACATCTACCAAGAATGGGGTAGTTGAACGCAAACATCGTCATCTTTTGGATATCACCAGAACTCTGTTATTCCAGAGTGATGCTCCTCATTCATATTGGGGTGATGCGTTTCTAACTGCTTGCTACCTGGTGAATTGCATGCACTTGTCTGTGATGGGAGAGAAAATCTCGTTCTTGATTGCATTTCCCGAGAAGAATCTTTTCTCCCTCATACCTAGGGTGTTTGGGTCAATTGCCTTTGTTCACCATACGTCTCCTGGTCATGACAAGCTCTCTCCTAGAGTTGTCAAATGTGTCTTTGTAGGGTATTCCAGGACTTAAAAGGGATATTATTGTTTTGATCCAGTTTGGAGGAAGTATTATGTTAATGCGGATGCCACTTTATTTGAATCAATTATGTTTTTCTCTCCTACAGGTGGTTAGTTGATTTCTTCAGAGTCTGGAGAAGATGTATACATGCGTCTATATCCAGGTTTATCCACCATGCGTATGCCTCCTTCACCACCTCCACCCGTACTTTCTTCCTCCGCCTCTCCACCATCTTCCTTACCACCACCTTCATCAGAGCCTCTACCAGCATCCTCCATCTTTTTGCCACAGGTTTACACTCGCAGACCTCGTTCTCACGAGCCTCCTCCATCATCCAGCATGCCCCAGGTATGTTCTGAGCACTAAGTTTCTATTGATGGCGCTGGTGATATGTATTTACAACGGGATGAACATGTGGTTGTAGATGATCCAGTCTCAGTTACTGAAGAGGCTACAGACCTCGATGTGCCCATTGCTTTACGGAAGTAGAGGCGTACTTGTGCTCAGTATCCTCTAGCATCAAATGTTTCCCTTGCCCGTCTTTCAAAGGAGTTTCAGAGGTTTGTAGTTGGACTATCCGCTATGGATATACCACAAACATATCAGGAGGCATTACAGATTAGCCAGTGGCATCTTTCTATAAAGGAAGAAATGGTTGCGTTACAATCTCGTGGTACGTGGAGTATTATTCCTGCTCCACCTGGGGTATCTGTGGTGGAGAGCAAGTGGGTGTTTACGATGAAGCACCGTGTAAATTGTATTGTAACTAGATTTAAGGCCAGGCTTGTTGCTCATGGATTCACCCAGACATATGGGTGAATTATCAGGATATGTTCTCTCCTGTTGCTAGGCACTCTACATTGAGGATTCTTATCTCGACTGTTGTGGTGGACTTGCAGGAGGAAGTCTACATGCAACAATCACCCGATTTTGCTTCCGAGGAGGAGTCACATATGGTTTGTAGACTTCCCAAGGCTATTTATGGACTTAAGCAGAGTCCGAAGGCTTGGTTCCAAAAGCTTTCTGAGTTGATTGAGCAACATGGATTTGTCAGATCAACTGCTGATCACTCTCTTTTTGTCCAGAGATCCCAGAAAGGTGTAGTTCTATTTTGGTGTTTGTAGATGACATCATTGTTACAGAAGATGATAAGCAGGGTATTCAAGCAGCTAAGGATTTCCTTGCACAACAGTTTGTGACCAAGGACCTTTGAAATCTTCGCTATTTCCTTGACCTTGAATTTGCAAGGAACCAACTTGACATGGTGATGACGCAAAGGAAATATGTTACTGATCTTCTATATGAGTTGAGCATGACAAGATGCATGCATGTTACTACTTCAATGGATCCGAATGTCAAACTCTATGATGATGATTCTGGGGAGGTTGACAAGAGACGATATAGAGAGCTCGTGGGGAAGGTGTTATATATCACCATTACCAGGCCTGATATATCCTTTGTTGTGAGTAGGGTTAGTCAATTTATGGAGCAGCCTATGCATGTATATTTAGATGTTGTTTACATGATTATGAGATATTTGAAGTCTTCTCCAGGTGCATGACTCTTGTTCAGTAGAGATATATCTCTTACAGTTGCAACATTTGCTGATGCAGATTACACAGGATGCTCCAAGGACAGGAAGTCCACCTCGGGCTTTGCTGTTTTTAAAGGGAGTTCACTTGTTTCATGGAAGAGTAAGAAACAAACAATTGTCGCCAAGTCTAATACTGAGTCAGAATATAGGGCCATGACACAAAGAAGCACATGGATGATGCGGATCATATCCGTTCTGACTGACCTAACTATTCTGGTGCCACTTCCCATGCACCTCCATTGCGACAACCAATCTGTCTTGTTCATAGCCAATAATCCAGCCTTTCATGAAAGAACCAAGCACATCGAGGTAGATTGTCACTACACTCGAGATATGATTCAAAAAGGATTTATCTCCACATCTCATGTCACTTCAGGAGATTAGACTACAGATATGTTTACCAAAGCACTTGCCAGGCGCCTATTTCATCACAAGGTTCGAAATCTCGATTTCGATCTCGTTTCGGTGACTTGGAAAACCAAAATTTCGGGAAATTTCGACGATTTCGGTGGAAATGTCGGAAAAGCCTCAAAAATCCGATTTTCCCAATTTTATTGGAAATTTCGATATTCCAAGTTATTAGAACAATAAATAACATACAAATACACGATTATTTCACCCTTATTGGACATCTATACCCCTTATATAGACATATCGGTCATATCGATGATATTGTTGTAACATTGTCAATACATAATAAAACAGAGTAATAGTCTTACAACAAGTTACAACAAGTGAAAAATATTAAGAACATGCGTATTAATGATCAATGCAATAAAAGATTAAAATATAGTACCTAGAGACATGTTTTGTTCATAACCAAGAGTTCCGCGGTGGATCTGAATGGCCCCCCTTCCTTGCTGTCTCTCATAACGCATCGCAGATTCAATGAACTCGCAGTAGTTCTCCTATGTCATGTACGAGTACATGGCCTTCTAATCCATCACATACTGCATGTATTGGTGGTCATCGATGCCTATGAGTATCCCGAGACGAGGATAAGCAGCACTGGATCCGGTATCACGAGTGGCACGACGAGGTTGCGAACTACTGCCCTGAGATCCTCGGGACGACGGCGACGGAGTAGGAGAAGATGTATGCGAAGGAGGAGGAGGAATTGGCATGTACTCAGGGAAGAAACCGTAGCTGTCACCCCCAAAGAAGCTGCCCTGGCTCTGCTCAGGTTGGCTACCTTGGTAGTTGTCTCCACTGTAGCTACTGTATCCCCCATACCCATTGTAACCACTATAGTACTGAGGAGGAGGAGGTCCTGACGGAGGAGCATGGAAGTATTCCGAGAAGATGCCAAATGATCTCTCATCGTGCAACGATCCATATCCGCCTAAGGGACTTGGTGCTCCTCCGCGATATGGGCTATCAATGTCCATGAAGCTCAAAGAACCTACAGATGATATCAAATCGTCCATGTAGCTGTCGGTTGGACGATGGCCTCGACCGTACTCGTAATCCGTAGGCCTTGGACTCGGACTTGGAACAAATTGTCCGTGTGTATTCTGCTGTCGCTCCATATATTCACGTCCTGCATGTAGCCCTTCCTGAAGTCTGGTATCTTGTGGTCCATGAGCACTCCCTCCTGACCCGCCTGAGTTTGTCTCCCCACCACCACCAGGTCCACCACGACCAACATCATCATCATCTCCACTGTCATCCTTTGACCTTGATTTGGATTTGGAGCTACTCGAGAGGATTTCATCAACAGTCGCATCAATCTCACCCTCCAACCCTCCAACAGGGTTTGTAATCCGCCCGGATCTTACCAAATAGTCACCAATGTCTGCTCCCATTTGCTGGCTTATGTTCTCATTTGGTCTTCCACCTGACTGATCGAGAACGGAGGCACCATTGGAATCCATCCACCTCTGGAGAACGTCTTCATCAGCATCGTCATCGTGCCTCTTGAAAATGTATGCAAGATCAATAGGGTCCGTGTAGTCATCTTTGTCTTGTCCCTCCCTTGCATGTTTCAACTTCAGCCTCAAGTTGTAATGCACGTAAATAAGGTCATTGAGCTTCTTTTCTCCCAACATGTTCCGTCTCTTGGAATGGATCAAATTGAACGTGCTCCAGTTCCTCTCACAACCGCCAGCAGATGCGGTTTGAGACAACACTTTCACTGCCACACTTCGAAGGTTGGGAGCTTCCATCCCGTATAACAACCACCATTCAGCTGCAAAATATGAAAAAGAGAGAAACCAATAGTAGGAATAAATGAACACACAAGTAATGGTTTTATTTGCCTTCGTCCCTACCAGGAAGAGTATTGCCCCGTCCGTTGACCGCAGTAATCCGACCGAAGGAACCCAACGCATCCCAGAAATACTTAACCTGCACAGTGCACACATAGGTTTAAGTCGTAGTGTCGTACTACATCTTTACGAAATTTCTTGTGACTCCAAATTTAGCTAGAAATTAAGGATTACCTCGTTCATGCACATGATCTGTAACTTCTCGTCCTTGACGAGCTTCTCCACCACAATATGTACGGCTGCTAGAAGGTCAGCATTTGTACCAAGTCCATTCTTATACTGGTACTTAGGATTGAAGTAATAAGCTGCACACAAAGTCACGAACAAGTTCATTTATGATGTCCAACCATAGAAATTTAAAAAATGAAAAAAAATCCATTTTTACATAATACATACTGGCCTTGTGAAGAGGATGTGAGAGCATCTTGGACCATTGCTCGTCTATGATGTCCAACCATGCTTTCGATCCCTTTCCAACCGCTTCTCTGACATTCTCTTTCATGCAACGCATTATTGTAGATGACTCCAATGGTGGGCTTCTTGTCGCCATCCACGATCCGCAATGCAGAAACAACTGGATCCATGATCCTCGTGACCCGAGTCACGTCATCCCAAAAGGAGATATCATTGATCAATATCTCCACCTTTCGTCCTCCTTCAGTTCGAGCTTCAGGTATCTCGAACCACTCACCTTGGCAACACATGGTTTTCAAACCCGTCTTATGTTGCTTGAGGCTTTGCAACGCTATAAAGTTGGTTGCAAAGCGTGTGATGCCATGCCTCACCAACTCCCCATTGTACATCCGCCTCATCATTGCCAACACTTTGCCGTGGTTGTAGATGAATGTGGTGATCATTCGTGCTTTCTCCACCACCCTTAAGACGAGCTTCCTCTTGCTGAAATCCTTAAGGATCAAATCAGTGCAATGCGCATCACACGGTGTCCAAAAAATTCCGTAGCTGCTGGACTTCATTATTGTTTCACCAGCCTTCTTGAAGTTGCTGTCGTTATCCGTCACAATTTGCACAATGTGCTCTTTCCCAACCTCCTTTATAACGTCCTTCATCAACTTCAGAAGGTACCTGTGGTCCTTCACATGCTCAGATACATCAATAGATTTCAAGATTGTCTTCCCATCGCAGTAGACAAGGAAGTTGATGATTTACTTCCTCGTGTAGCTCGTCCACCCATCGCACATCAATGCCACCCCGTACTCTGGCTATCTCCTCCTCAACTCGGCGATGTACTCATTCATCTCCTCTTTCTCCATCCCCAGATATTTGTTCATGATCTCGTAGGATGTAGGAGCCTTCACTCCCGTTCCCGCTGCAGCGATCTCATCAATGGCATGCTGCAAGAATGGCCCGCATGCAATGTTGGCAGGAATGCTCTCCCCAAAGAAGAGCTTGCTGATGACTTTTCCCACCCTTTCTCGTGCATTGGTGAACATTCCCTTCACCGTTTTCTGCCTCAGATCCTTGCTTGCCTTGTATTGCATGGATCCGCTCCTCGTCAAGAAGGGCTCAATTCACTTTCCCTTGTGTTTCTTGGTGGGTGGTGGTACTGGTGTGCCTCCAGAAGCACTCCCACTCCCACCTGCACCATAGGAGCCGCCCCGTGCACCACCGAGTTCTCTCCTCTCGAACTCGCTCCGTAATGATTCTTGTGTAGCCCTTCTGTATGCCCTCCTCTCCGCTGCAGTCTGAATGTCGGTGGGGTACACAAAATCATCGTCGTCTGAATGAGAAATGACGTTGAATTATTTCTCGAACATGAACTCCTTCATTTGTTCTTCCCTTCTTACTCTCTCCGTCTCCTTTTCCTTCTTTCCGTCCAAGCTCGCCTTGACCTTGTCCCTCACATCTTTGAGACAACGCATGGACTTGGCAACATTCTTGTTGTTGCCAACAAGATGTTGCTTCATCCTTGTGATCCCGCCTCCTCCCACCTTCTTCCCACAGAAATTGCATTGTGGCTTCGCCTTATTTCCATCAGGAGCGGAGGCATACCTCCAGCCAATATCCCCACTGAATTCGCCCCTCTGATCATCAGAACTGTCAGATCCAGAATCGGAACCAGAATGTGCCATGGTGATGATCGTCGAAATCTACGAGGAAATTCAAGAACAAACATTAAGTTGGCATACAATGCAACCGCTTATGAATATGCAAATTATTTTATGTTTTTAATTTCGGAATTATTATATATTTAATTTTTCTAACACCTACTTTTCCGATTTACAGAAAAAAGGACCTTAGATCTATACATTAGGATCTTAGATCTACAAATTAGGGGATCATTTTCAAGAAAGACTACCTAAGTGACACAAAATATGAACAAAAACCTAAATATTTAACAAATGATTTTCGGATTTTCTATATTTTTAAATTTTATTAATCCAAAAAAAATTTCTTATTATGATTTCTACTTCCAAAACTCAAGATCCGAATATATAATACCCCAACTCATTATCGTTCCACATTAAACCTCAAAAGCCCCAATTTTCTCTAACATAGATCCAACAAAATGTTCTCCAACTATGTTTTACTTCATGTTAACTTCAGATCTGAGATACAATGATCATAGCTATCACTATTGTGCAATAAAAACACAAAAGCCCCAATTTTTGTCTCCAAGTTTATAGCTATTTTTGGGGAAATCTCTCAAATTAAACACCATGGCAAGCTATATCAACATCCTAACAGTGAAAACCCTAAAAAAATTATTAATTTGATGAAGAATTAGCCTAATTTGGCTTACCTCGAAGGAAGAAGTGCTTGGAAGAGGAAGGAGAAGCTCCTGGCTGAACTCGGTCGAAATGGGGTGGATTCGACCGAAATCTCGACATATCTCGACATATCCGTGAATTTTTTAATGCAAGATTCCATATGTCAGCCGATATCTTGAGATGGGCCGATATCTCGCCGAGATCTCGCGAGATTTCGCTCGAAACTGTGTATATCAATATATATAGTAGTTTCGAAAGTCTGGACCTATCGAAACCAAAATTTCGGCGAAATTTCGTCGAAATTTCGCGAAATTTCATTCCATGTTTCATCGTTGCTATTGCAAGCTGAGCATGATAGATATATATGTTCACGCTTGAGGGGGAGTGTTGGAGTGATTGTTTCTGTCGGTTCCTTATTTGTATTTCTTATTTTCGTTGTCTACTTTATGTATCTTACCCATATGGCTTTTCTCCTATATTTTTTTTGAAAGTCTGCAAGTCAGGGGGAAACACTCGGTGGTGTCCGCCCCATCAAAATTTATTGATAAACCAAAAAGAAAATTACAAAAGGATAGAAATACAAAGCCCAAGACGCACCACAAAGAACACTATATCACCCAGTCATCTACCAGCCTCTTTGCAAAAAGCCCCACATTCTCCTTATAAAACCTTTGTCCCGAGAATAGCAGGTCATTCCTTCCATGCCAGATCGCCCAGAGAATAGCCATGGGATACAACCGCTCCCTCCTTGGTCTAGATCGAATTCCAGAAGGCCTGAAAGTCATCGAAGCAGCACCACACAACATCAGCCTCCTGCCAAACTTGAGATATCACGGGACAAGAAAAAATAGATGTTCTGCAGATTTAATCGCTCTATCACAAATCAGGCATCTGTTCGCAATGAAGCCCAGGAGCCTGACGCACCGATCACGCGTCATCGACCTCTTCCTCCTAAGAAGCCACAGGAAGATCCCAATTCTCTTAGGAAGGTTAAGGGCCCAAATAGTTGCACAATCCATGCTCAACAGTTCCGAGTTTGCCGGTGGCGGCCTGGAGATGGCCCCATAAACCCCCCTGACCGAGAACGGTCCATCCTTCCAACACCAGTGATCTCTTCCCCCGCTAGGAGCCCCCACCTCCCTCAAGGCGTCAAGCAGCTCCAAGAAATCATCAAATCTCTGATCTGAGAAATTAGCGGAGAAATAAGGTTACCAAGTCCCATCCACCCAGCAGTCCATCATCGAACACAGCTTATTTTCCGCCAAGGCATATAATCGGGGGAATCGAGAGCATATAGCTCCCGCCCCCGTCCAATCATCCACCCAAAACGAGAAGGTCTCCCCCCTCCCTATAACTGGTCTGAAGAGAGCTAAGTTTTCCATGAAAGCCTTCACCACGCCCCTCCAAAAAGGCGTCATGCTGACAGATTATTAAACTGCGAATGAGGTTCTCCCTTCACTCAATATATGCTTCGAACCACCATGCAGACGAGATCTTCCCCCGGGCCCCAGACCCTACCTGCCCATTTAAGCAAAAACACCTCATTCATCTGCTCAAGTGATTTCACCCCCGGACCCCCCAAATCCTTACTACGCATGATATCCTCCCATCCCACGAGATGGATCCCCCCACGACTATTTACGTGATTCCCCCACAAAAACGCGCGCATCCTCTTTTCCAGCCTCGCACGAATCCCCTTCGGAATCTTGCGGTTAGCAATAAAATAAGTTGGTATGGAAGATAATACGGCCTTGAGCAGAACCAACCTACCCCCCTCGATAGGATAGCAGCTTTCCACCCCGCCAATCTCATTTCTACTTTCTCCACCACCCTCAACCAGTCATGGAGCCTCGACCTCCCCAGAGCCAGAGTCATGCCGAGGTACTCAATAGGCAAAGACACGCGAGCAGACGCCAAGGCCACGACCAACCCATCAGCAACCTGCTCCGCAAGCCCAAACGGGACGAAAGACGATTTGTTATCATTTTTGCACAACCCAGACAACTCAGAAAAAATCTCCAGCGTCGCAGCCATTCCAGTGGCCTCCTCGATGCCCCCTTCAATGAGGAAAAGAGTGTCGTCAGCATATTGGATGAGCGGAACCTGTAACCCCTCCCTTGAGTAGCCTCCAGAGAGCCCATGACTGATCACCCCCGACGCCATATCAGCCAGCACATCGGCCGCAAGGATGAATAGCATTGGCGTAAGAGGGCACCCCTGACGCACCCCTCTACGAGGTTGGATCCAACCCCCCTCCGGCCTTCCGTTGATCAAAATCGAAAAAGACGCTGTGGTGACACAACGCCTCATCCAAGAAATCCATTTGTCCGGGAAGCCCAATCGCCGCAAAACCGACCACAAAAATCTCCAATCAAGGCTATCATATGCCTTAGCAAAATCCACCTTCCAAAGGACACCGCTCGTGCCCCTCCTCCGCCAATCCACAATTATTTCAGAGGCAAGGGTTGTGCAATCAGAAATCTGGCCCTAGGGTTACTGGAATGTTATTCTATTCATTCCTTTCCACAAGATGCATTTGATGGCATGAGAGGATAATTTGTTAGCTGCATGAAAGTTATGAACAAAGGCAATGCAATAAAAAATTCGTAAATGTATGGGAAAAGAAGACTCAATATGGTAAAGTAAGAAAAATAGAGCTCCCCTTTCGAGAACAGACAAAGGAACACAGTTGATGAGATAAACTGCGGTAAGGATAACATCCCCCAATAGTGTTTAGGAACACTCATTTGACTAAGAAGAGATCTAGAAATATTTAGAAAATGTCGGAGTTTCCTCTCAGCTATACCTTTCTGTTGTGAGGTATATGGACAAGATGTTTGGTGAACAATTCCTTGAGACGTAAAGAAAGAGGTCAAGTCCTGTTGGGTTAACTCAAGAACATTGTCAGTATGAATGATCTTAACAATGCTAGAAAAGAAAGTTTTAACATATTGAAAGAAGTTTCTAACAATTTGATTAATCTCCGAACGCTCCTTTATTAGATATTCCCGAGAAGATCGACTATAATCATCAATGAATACTTAATGTGCGGACCGGACAAGGTCCCCAAACATCACAATGAACAAGATGAAAAACAATAGTACTGAGACTCGGTACGAACAAGAAACGAAGATCAGTGGTGTTTCCCCAATTTACACGCCTCACACTCAAAGGGCTTCAGAGTAGAGAGTTCACAAAACATCATGGTAGAGGGTACCCAAGGCGCAGATGCCATAGGAGCAGGTCTTCAGAGATGGACGCAACACCAACAAACTTGGAGTCCGAAGGCATGTCAAGATAATATAGGACATTCTTCTCATGCCCCCACTAAAAATCTGCCTCATCGGGATGTCCTGAAAATAGCAACAAGACTCATCAAATATCACACGACAATGAAGTTCAACACAAAGTATATGAACTGACAGCAAGCTAAGAGGAAAATCAGGAGCACAGTGAACCCTAGAAAGTCGGAGCTTAAAAGAGAATTCCATAGTTCCGTCAATAGTAATTGGTGATCGAGTCCCATTAGCGACTCGAACTGACTTCACGGAGGTAGATGGTACGGGGGAGGTGAGCAGACTATCTTCTCCAGTCAGATGAGTAGAGGCATGAAAGGCCGTATCGATATCGATATTGTTTCGATATCATATTGATACGATATGTCGACGATATATCGCCGAAATATCGCCCATATCGACGAGCTTTTGTGAAGAAAATGCCTGGAAATCGAGATATATCGCTATATCGGTGCCCATATCGGTCCCATGTCGATATCGATATATGGGCGATATATCGCTGATATATCGCGATATTTCCTTCCATGAGTAGAGGCACCGGAATCAATAATCCAAGCCGGAGCAGGAGTGACAACAGAGTTGGCTACTGTACCTGAAGGAGTAACCAGAGCAGGGTGATAGTGTTACTAGTGGTAGTAAGCCATGGAGTCTGAAGGATCTGCATTAGGAGGGAGTAATATGCGTCATTGAGATGAACAATCTTGCCATTGGAGACTGCTGCATGTGACGATTCTTCCACATCATAGGCATCCTCATAGACATTATTGGTGTGATAAGAAGGTACGACAAACTTTTGCCAGCATTGTTCAGACGTGTGGTTCCACCGACCACAGTGAGTGCATGGGGCAGTAGAGTCTCGCCCATGGCCACTGCCAAAGTCACGACCTTGTCTGGATTCTCGTCCATAGCCACGATTCGGATCACGACTACGTTATTCTCGAAAGCTGTATCTGCCTCCTCACCCAGATGAGGTGATGTGTGTAAAGTTCTCTACTGAAGGTAAGATGGGAGGCTGGGCAACAGCTGTCTCGAGTTCCTCAAGTCAGCCAAAGATGGCCTTCATCGTTGTCAATTTGTCTGATATAAGAAATTGCTCCTTAGTTGTCTGGTATCTAGAACGCATGCCATCAAGAAAGCGGTATACCTACCAATCAGAACCCTCTTGTATCTGTTCGGTGCAACACGAGGGCTGGAATATTGCAAGCTCCTCATACAAATCGGAGAGATGCCTGTAGTACTCGATAAGTGTGGAATCATCTTGAGATGCCAACCAGATTCGCATGTAAATGTATGTAAGGCGTGGCTTCGTCTTCTTCTGGGAGTATGTTTGCTCGAGATCCTCCCACATTTCCTTGATCGTATTTTTGTAAATGAGAATTGAGGCAATGCGAGCCTCAACATTGTTGGTCATCCAGTTGATAACTAAGTAGTTGTCTGTCTGCCAGTTGTTGTACTTTATGCCCTTTTCTTCTAAGTGATATTTAGTCAGAATGTAGAGATTTCTTTGACCACCAATGGTCACCATAAAATATCGAGACCAGAGCACACACATTTCTGTGCCCTTGAGTTTGATAGTAGTGTCTTGTGCCATAACATTCGAGGCTAAAGGCTTTGTCTCGGTAGAAAAAGATGCCATGGTGGTCTTAGAAAAGAAAGGAGATCTTGTGTTTGACTTAAGGATGCATACAAGGTCTTTAAAGGGCCCTATAACTCACTTTTGGACGTGATAGTGGTCTGAAAAATTGCTTTTACTGCCGATCAGGGGTTTTTCGGGGCTCTTCCGACACCAAAAACGGTATCCAAGGGGATGTGCGCAGCAGGTCAGAAGCCCAGAAGGACTGGTGGGCGGCGCCAACAATGCTGATGGTGCAACAGGGGTTGTTGGAGGGGGCTCCAGGCAGGCTGAGCGGTGCAGGAGGCGTGACTGGAGCTGCTGGAGCCTCGGGCGGCGCTTTAGGTGCCGCTAGGGGCTCAGACTGCCTTGTGTGGGATCCCTTGATGAGAGAAGGTTCTACGAAGGAGAGAGGGTTGGTGGTAGCGTTGGGTTTTGGGTATTAGGCTCCCGTCTAGGACCGTCGCTCTGATACCATGTAGAGAAGAGAAATGAGTGAGATGTTTATTCTATAGGGCTAGGGTCTCTTATATAGAGAGAAAACCCGAGAGAGTACAAGAGGAAAAATACATAAAACCCTCGAAAGGTTACGAAACCAGAAGGGTTACGAACATAAATGTAAATATAATAACTCTAACACTCATTAATTGTTCTTAAAAGTCTATAGACCAGATTCACTTGTGCGATAATCCTGTTGCAGATTCACTTGTGGTGTTGGGAGACTCAACCGAAACCACGTTGATCTCCTACGTAGCAACATGCGTAGGAGTCATTATTCCAAAGGGAGAGGGAACATTGTCCCAATGAAGGTTGTCTCGTGGAATGTCCGAGGATTAGGGGATCATGAGAGGAGATGTGTTGTAGGGAATCTTTTCAGTACTTGGCATGTAGATGTGGCATTTGTACATGAGTCGAAGATCGAGTCGTGGGATGAGGCATTGCGCAAGTCGGTGTCAGGTCCTAGGCTATCGGTTTTCAAGGTGATCCCGGCTACTGGGAATGCTGGCGAAGTGATGCTCACTTGCGATGATGACCTCTTTGAGCTGCTGGAGGAGAGATTGGGCCTTAAATCGGTCTATGTTGTCTTAGAGTACAGGTCTGTAGAAGGAACGTGTTGTTTCTTCGGTGTATAGGACGACTAGTAGGCCATAAATACTGGTTGTTTGGGAGGAGCTCCGATTTGTTAGGGGGAACTTCCCGAATGTCCCTTGGCTTATTGGTAGAGATTTTAACATGACCTTGTTTGCCTCGGATCGACCTGGTATCAGGGATAGTCGGGACCATGGCTTGGTGGCTTTCTTGGATTTCATCAGGGAGTCGACGCTGGAGGTTGTGGAGGCCACGAACTTTCGGTTCACATGGAGAAATAACTTCTCTATATCTCGTTGGACCTCTTCTTAGCGCCAGTGGAGTTGTTGGAGTTGTTCCCTTTGTTCTCAGCTCGGGTTCTACCAAGGTCGAGGTTAGATTATACGCCTATTTGTTGGGACTTTGGCTAGGGATTTGATTCCTCGGTCTATGTTTGAGATTTGAGAATTCTTGGATGAGGGAAGAATGCTTTAGAGAGTTGGTCGAAGAATTTTGGTCTTTTCAGGTTGATGGTTTGGCGGCATAGAGGTTGACTCAGAAGATCTTGGGGCTGAGAGAGGTGTTGGAGAAGCATATGAGGGAGATGCGACAAGTGCGGGAGGAGCAGAGACAAAAGATTGAAGGGGAGATTGCTCGTTTGGATGATGTGGAGGACATGTTGGATCTTAGCGTGGAAGAGAGGCTGGCTAGAAGTGAGCATCAGAAGGTGGTTGTCTAGGAGGACAAAAAGGAAGTGGAATGGAGGCAGATATCAAGGCAGAAGTGGGTAAAGGGGGGTCGACACTAGGTATTTTCATGCCATGGTCAGTGGAAGGAGGAATTGGATACATGATCTACAGGTTCGGGGAGAACAGATCCAGGGCGATGGGGTGATTAGTGCGGCAATGATGGCACACTTTAGAGAAGTCAGCAGGAGGGTGCCATCCTCTGGGGCTAGATGGCTTGGGAAGGGAGTTAGATTTCTGGGTCCTGAGCAGACTAAGGGGATTATCTCTAGTTTCTCCAGGGAGGAGGTTCGTAAGGCTGTTTTTGACATTAATGCTGATAGATGCCCGAGATCGATGGTTTATTGATTTTCTTTTATAGAGAATTTGTAACGTAGTCGAGTAAGATGTTATGGCTCTGATTACGGAGTTTAGAGGTTCTAACATGGGTTTGAAGAAGCTGAATAGATCATCGATCTTCTTGTTCTCGAAGAAAGAGGTTGCCGAATGGGTGGAAGATTTCTGGCCTATCACTCTCTCAAATGCTATCTATCTCATTATGTCTAAAGTACTGGCTAATCGACTCAGGGAGGTTCTTGTTGAGCTCATTTTGCCGATTGAAAGATGCCTATTTGGCTATGTTAATATTGTCGAATTACAGTACGACCATATACACATTGATCAGAAACCTAGCGCGAATCTCCGCAAGGAGGGGCTCGGTTCAATAATTTTTACCTTGGATAAGTCCAGGGTCGTCGATTTCAAGGACATGAGCTATCTAGGTGATTAAATCTTAATACCTAGATTAAGCGACTATTAAATTACTTAGGTCAATCAATGCGCATGAAACGATGCATAACAAAACATATGACAACATGCATTTTTGGTTGATTTTGTGCAAGTTAAGTGACATGATGCAACATCATGGCATTAAATGCAAAATAGACAAATCTACACAAAATACCCTCATATGGTTAATTAATTGAGCGCTAAATACGAGATTAATTTAATGGACATTTGATGCATCAAAATAAATGCATGTTCAAGCAAATGGTATCTAAATGACAAGTGAAATGACACAATATGTGTCGAATAAAATAGTCATGTTTCACATGTCAAATCGGGAATTAATTCATACCATTAGAGAGAACATCACATAAGCATTAAGATGAAATTGGAATCATTGAAATTGGAGTTCGAATGCTCAAGATATAAAGCAACTAGTCCAGGGGTGTAAAACGTGCAAAATATACACACAAACATCACAAAAAGCTCGTCAAAGACGGAGGATTTAAAGGGGGAGAGGTCACTTCCAGGGTGTTGCCAATTAATGTTCAATCACTCCCTCGACGTGGACCGTGGGGTGAAATGGGTGGTTAGGGTTCTTGCGTGGGCGAGGGTGGTTAGGTCTCCGTCGAGGAGGTGGGATGAGGCGGAGAGGAGACGTGAGTCGTTTGGGAAATCGTGGAGAAGAAGGGAAGTTGGTGCGAGCCATCATGGCTGGAGAGGAAGGCGCGAAGGAAGACAACGTCCCAGCAGTTGGATCTAACAATCCAACGGCTGAAGGAGGAGCATAGAAGAAGGGTGGTGATCACCTTTGATCAAGTCGATCAGAGGGATATGAATGGCTCAGATAAAATCCATCATAGTCGATCGGAGGGTTGAGAAGGCGCACGGGGAGGAGAATGGGGCATGGTCACATGGCAAGCAGAGAAGGCGCCACGTGGCCCAATAAAAAAGAAAAATAAGAAAGCAAAGAAAAATAAAAAAGAAATATTTAGAAGCTTCAACTCAAAAAGTGTTGAACATGAAAATTGTAGTTCTTTTTGAGATCTACAAGTTTCATGTTTAACAATAAGTCAAAATAGGTTATTTGTACATAATAGTATTTTTGTAAGTATTTTTAAGGAATTAAAAATACTTGTTTTAATTTCTTTTGATATTTTTTGTATTTTTAATTTGTATTTGATGCCAAAAAAATATGTACATATTAATATAATTTTTATGTGATCTTTAATATTTAAAGAAATACAGAGATAAGGGTACATTTATAGAATTATTTATGCATTAATTAGGATTAATTATATACATAGGGTTAGTTGTTAAAGTTAGCCAATTAGGATTTATTCTTATTGAATAGTTTAAGAGGGATATAAATGGAATATAGGATGATAAATCTTAGATTTATCACCCCATATACTTAAACCATACCTGTATGCGAGCAAATAAAGAATGAATAAGTCGGATTAATCCTTGATTGTACATGTGAATGTTCAAGACTTGATTTGTTACGAACCATTTGTTCCAGTGATCCTAACATTCTAAGCTGAACCAAGCTATAGTCAAAAGGAATCCAACTTCCCTAATCATCAGACTCTCTTTGTATACATATAACATAGGGATATGACATTAAGTGTGAACTGCATTTATAAGAGTCGAGTTGAAACATCACACAAAATCCCAGTCCAAGAGACTCTCCTAAGAACTCAATCCTCAACACTAGGAATAAATCATTTACTGCATTCAATCCACTGTCTCTTTAGTTGTCAGACTTGAAAGTGAAGGTGAAAGGCAGGTTGATGGTGGGTATAGGTTGGTGTCATTTCTTTTCTCCCTCTCATTGGAACAAAGATCCTCTCGAATGCCTTATCAACTCAACGCATGTATATTTTTGGTATTGATCAGTGCGTTCGTCAAGAGAGTGCTGAGTTGTCTGCTCTTGTTTTCTTTAGAATGCACTAAGGTGTCTCTTTTGAGTATCTAATATACCTTCAACATCTAGACTTGTATCACTATACGATGCATGGCCCTTTTTGGGTGCTAGCCGGACTCATAAAAGCCTAAAATGTTTGGTCCAAGTGGACACTTTGAGAGCGTTCGCCTTTGATGGTGATGAATATGTGATTCATCACTCTAAAAGCTGAAAATAAAGCTCGGTGCATCATTAGCATTCATGCATGTGTAAGTAATATCCATATTTTAGCATTAATAATTGCATTAATAAGAAGCCGGAATTTCTATATATATTATCACACGTATATTATACAACATCCCTTATTTTTAGTTATTGTATACTAACTCCAAATAAAGTTAATCAACTCCTTTGTATACATTTTACTAACCTTAATAAAGGAAAAACACTAGAAAAATACTAGATGTATACTTGACAAATAAAACCAAACCCTTCGCAAAGTCAAATATCTCTCACATGCAGTCTCTTATGAACCCATACTCACTTTTGAATTCATGTATATTCAATTATCTACAAAATAAGATCAACTTCAAAAGAATCAGAGTTCATATGTGAAACTTGGGTTTTAGGCCCTCTTTATATATTATATATTGACCAATCTGACTTTATTATTTTAGATATAAAATTAACTTTTTTTATCTTATTGATTTTTCAGTTATTTTATTTGATTTATATTTTAATAAAGTGTGCAAAAATCCAAGCTTAAAATGAGTTAAAAATAAAAGAAAATAAATCATTCTATGTATGTATATAGTCTGAATATAAGTTCCTCTTCTTTTATATCTTTATTCTCTTAATTATTAAAAATAGCACAAATTAGATTAATGTATAATTATTTATTTCATATTTTATTTTGAATTTTATCTTATTTAAAAATAATAAAAAATGCAAAACCTAAAAATATGATATTCTATGCATATAGAAGACGACCAGAAATACATTTTGTACATATGACTTCTTTTGATTTTGGTTCCTTCACAAAATTGTACAACTCATCGAGACGAACAACTTTCATGAAGATCACTTTTTGATTTGACATCGTTTACTATTTTATTTTGATTTTTATTTGATTTAATGTCGGATTTTTGTAGGAGCGATACATGGTAGCTCCAGGAGCCGCCACATGGCTGTCATAGCCTGGATTAGTCTTTTATTTTTATTTAATTTTGTTTTCTTTTTGTTGTCACGAAAGAAATGAATTATATTATAGAAAGGCCTTAGGGTTCTCTTATAGAGAAACCAGTTGGGCAAATTACAAGAAGAAGAAAAAAATACATAAACAATATAAAAGATAAATAATATCTCAACACTCTCCCTTAAGCTAGAGCGTAGATATCAAACAGGCTCAGCTTGGATCAACATCTCTGGTAAAGCCCTCTGGCGAGGGCGTTAGTAAGTGCATTTGTTGTCTGGTCTCTAGAGCTGACGTGAAAAGTGGTGATGCAACCCATCACCCAATATCTCGCCCTCTTTCATGTGGTAAGTGATGGAATATGTACTTGTGTTTCTGTTTCCAAACTAGAATGTTTGGAAGCATTCTAGTTTCAGAGGGTTTCATGTGGTAAGTGAAAAGTAATGATGCAACCCATCACCCAATATCTCGCCCTCTTTCATGTGGTAAGTGATGGAATATGTACTTGTGTTTCTGTTTCCAAACTAGAATGAAATACAATTGAAATTAAAACAGATGTTAACTAAATGAAATTATAGACCATCAGGAAAATATTTTTGTTGTTTTTTTAACTGTATGTGTTTTCTATGTATATTCTAAACAGACAGCAGATAATCAAAGAAAATTAGGTCTAAAAGTTATCAATTAGGTGGAATTAATTTAAAATCAAATCAAATACAAATGAAATCAAAACAAAGTGTTAACTAAATGAAATAATAAACCACAAGGAGAGCATTTTTGTTGATTTTTTTAAATATATTTGTAATTTTATTGTAAATTAGTTTTTTGGATATAAGCCCGAGATTGACCCAAGATAGATATGAATGGAGGTGAAGAATCCATGTAGCCGACCCTACTTAATTGTGGGAAAAGGCTTTGTTGTTGTTTGTATTTTTATTGTAAATTCTAAATAGAAAGGAGATAATCGAAGAAAATTAACTTCAAAATTATCAATCAGATAAAATTAATTCAACAAACAATTGAGAAATATCTAACCTAAATCCACGTAAGATAAATTTCTTTGGTGCAGGTTTTAAGTAATCACTTAGTTATTAACTTACTATATTAAGGTTTATATGATCTTTGAAATGATAAGCACAACTCCAATTGATTTGTATCGAGATGCAAAAGATCAAGTACACATTCACAACCATCACAGATAATTTGAACAAAAATTAATATTCACACAAATCTTTAGAAATTTTCTGATATTATCACTGATTTAGTCATAAAATTAAATGCTACAAAAAAGTACATTGAGTCAGAAACTACAAAAACCATAAAAATAACAAAATAATGTATCCACACAAATCTGTAGAATTTTTCTAAGATTATCACGGATTTGTTTGTAAATTAAATGCTAGAAATAGAAAATTGAGTCAAAAATTGCAAAAACTTTAAAACTAGTAGATTTGGAATTAAAGGATATTGCAGTGATGTTTTTACAAAACGAAGTGGGAAAATTAATCTTAGGGGAGGATACAACCACAAATTGCCCCAGGTCAGTCGGAGATCCTCGGAAGAGGCGAGATGCTCTGATGAACTTTCGACCATGAAATTTGGCCTCTAGAAGCTTCGCCTGAGCTTGCTGCTATTGGGGAAACTTTGCCTTCCTCTAGCTCTCTCCAATTGGGAGCTGGAGATGCAAGGAGGGATGGGTTTCCTTGACGATGGCAACGACTGAAGTAGTGTTGCATAGGACCTAGTGAGGATGAAATGACACTTCGGTGGATGAAGCGGAATGGTCTAGGGTATCGCAGTTGTAGAAGCTTTTCATATTAAACTACCCATGGCAGAACATGATAGCTTTTGCTCGTTGAAGGTGGAGTACATATCTTCAAGCAATGATGATCCAACGAATTACTTGCGTATCTTATGGTCTCATTAAAGGTTGAAGACAAAATTGTGATGTAAATATCATCCTTGTAGATCTCCTAAGCTCTGTCACAACATCTAGAATTACCGCAGATCTTCGGAGAAGAGGTGTGGGGCAAGACTTCATGTCAGGGACCAATCAAAGCTCTAGGAGTTGGAATTGGATTGCTAATACTATGTTGGTGATCGCCGAAGTTTGTAGCACCTAGTGGCTAGTGGTATGCTCCTCGCAGCTTCAAGGTCATGGACGTGATATAGCATACTCGGTGCGGTAGGGGGGCCGCCTACGCATATGCGGCCGCATATGCGGCCGCCTGGGCCGCCTTATATAAACATAAATATCTAATGTTTGAAATTTTTATTATATTTTTAATTATTTTTAATTAAATAAATAGAAACCGCATAATCCGCATATACTTCCGCATATACTTCCGCCTACCCGCTTACTCGCTCCAGACCGCCTGACCGAACGAATACCGCATACCGACTTTCTGAACCTTTAAAGAGATAAAGAAATAATTAAAATCAAATAACTCTAACACTCCCCTCAAGTTGGAGCATATCTATCGATCATGCCTAACTTTGAAATCAACCAAAAGATGTGTTTCTTTTCTTCGACATGGCCTTCATGAATAGCTCTGCAACTGCAAGTTGAAGATCTGTAAAGATATGAGGAGTACTGATCTTCCATCATTATACTGCATCTCGAATGAAATCACAATCAACTTCAATATGCTTAGTCTACTCATGGAATACATGATTAGTGGCAATATATGTAGCGGACTTGTTACAGTACAAAGGTATGCAAGTAATAGCAGAGAGTCCAAGCTCATGTAGAATGGAGATCAACCATGTAATCTCACAAGTGGCTTGAGTCATTGGCGTGTATTCAAACTTTGCACTCGATATAGAAACTACTGTCTGTTTTTTGCTTCGCCATATAACAAGGTTGTCACCAACAAACATGGCATAACCTGTGGTAGATTGTCTGTCCTCAGGAAAACTATCATAGTCCGCATCTACATAGGCGATGATGTTAATATGGCCATTGGTCTCATAGAAGAGGCCTCTCATTGGTGTTTCCTTCAGATATAGATGGATCATAAGAACATCTTGTCAACGACTATAAAGAGGTATCTCCATGTGCTGGTTGGTTTTGCTCACATCATACAATAAATTTGTCCTAGTAACAATGAGGTAGAGTAGTTTGCCCCCTATGTTTCTATATCATGTAGTATACTCAAAGTCAGGATCAGAGGATGTAGCTTGTTTCCGCAACTCCGCTGGTATGCTAGATGGTTTGCATCCTAGTAAGCCAGATCTGTAAGAATATCCAGGTAATACTTTCGTTGTAATAGGTGTAATACCTCTGCAATAGATATCACCTCAATGCCTAGTATCTGAGTTGATCAAGATCCTTGGTGATAAACATCTTTTAGAGGAAGGCCTTGGTCTCTAGATCACCTACTTCATCGTCACATGTAACCACCATATCATCAACATAAACTGACCGTAACACAGTGCCAATATACCCTCGTCTAACGAACACAGAATAATCAGATGTCATCTTGTGGAAGCCAAGAGAGCTAATCTCATGGCAATCTGTCAAATCATGCTTATGGATTCTGCTTTAGGCCATAAATGGTCTTACATAGTCGGCGCACACTCTCCCCTCGACGGAGTAACTCGATGGCTACATCATGTATACCTCCTCCTCGTGGTTGCTGCATATAAAGGCATTCTTCGCTGTTAGAAAACTTGAATGCTGAAGCGTATTTGAAATAAAGGATAAAGAACAATGAAGAACACCAGATTTTACATGAACCATACTCCCTAAGGAGAGGGATGAAATCACGAGAGAAGGCTTCAAAGGGCCATATGTTTCACTGAATTATACAAAGGGTGTGGGGCTTCTTATGTAGCCCTCACTGACTCTCCAAGTCCCACCACTAGTAGATGTGGGACTAAGCTCTGGATGTGGTAAATGGATCTTGGAGGGATTCATTTACCCATCTATACATATGACACATATACTCCAACATTCACATCTAGCTGAAAGATGTGACAGTTCTTATTGGCAACAACTGAGAGAATAGTGTGAATTAATCACATCCTAGCCACTAGAGAAAAAGTCTCTAAGTAATCCACTGCATAAGTCTGAGTGAATCCCTTCGCCACGGCTTGGCCTTCAGTCTGTCAATAGAACTATTAGGGGATTGTTTGGTCGTAAATACGCGTCGAAAAACAACATGCTTGACACGTGGAGGACACAACACAAGTTCCCACATGCCCCTGGATGCAAGTGCATCCATCTCCCGATCCATGGCCTTTTTCCAACTGTGGTTCTGCAGTACACTATGATGATCATGAGGTATAGTAACAACTATAAGAGCATATGTAAATCGTATGTCACAACTATGACAATGGATGTACAAATGTTTTTACTAAGGCCATAGCCATGGGATCAATCCATTTTGTTCCAAGCTGAGCATGATTGAGACCTTTGTTCCATTGAGGGAGAGTGTTGAGAGTTGTTTTGTAGTTATTTATTTTCCATATCTATTATGTAATTTATCATATAGGATTTCTCCTCTCTATATAAGAGAGCCCTATGGCCCTCATAGTAAACATGTCTTTATTCTATTTCCACTAATATCATTTGCCATTTGAACAACTTCACACCTTATCTCATCAGATGAATTAAGGCTCCAAAATCAATGATCCTTGTTGAAACAAAAAACAAAATTGGTGAAAATACCCGAAGTAGTAGCCTGATTGGTAATAGGCGCATAATTGGGGCCAATAACAATATGATTACTCTGCAACGACTGCATGAGTTGGGAGCAATTCCTAGAGGAGAGTTAAATAGTATGCCCCATATGTCCTTGATCAAGAGTCATGTAAGAGGCAATCAGAAAACCATCAGATTAGAAACATATTTAATTGGGCACATGAGTTCTACCAAACTTCGCCCAACACTTGTTAGACATATGGCCCATTCTATGGCAGTGCACACAGAGAGGATAACTATGTCCTTTATTACGTCCAAAGTCACGACCTCGACTACCATGAAAACTCGAACGACCAGCCCTTCCATATGATGCAAGGAAAGCTATGGTCTTTGTTGCCCAAACTTGACCGGGTTGATCAATAGTAGAGGCCAACTATTGTAGTCATTCGAATATCATACAAATTGAAAGAACTTTATCAGAAGTAAGAAACCGATCCTTCGGTGTTTAGGGAGGACTCAAACCTTATCTGTAAGCCTGCCATACTAATCGTTCTGTCACTAGCTTAGAACAAGTTGGCTTAAAAATGACAAGTTCCTCTTATATACGCCGATAGTATTGAATGAGTGAGGAGTCTCTTGAGAGGTAGACCAAATATGCATGTAGATGTCGGTAAATTAGGCTTTGGTGGTCTTCTGAGAATAAGTTTGAGACATCTCCTTGGGCATCTCATTATATAGGAGATTGACAATGATCGATTAATCTATACAACTAGTCAACCAATTTATGACATGATAGTTATCCTGCAACCATGATTCAATTTCATAGTCCTTGTTCTCTGCATTAAGAGGATCTTTCCTGAGAACGTATAATTTCTAATGACTGCCAACGAATACCTTAAAATCATGAGATCGAAGTACATAATTCTCGACACCCTTAAGTTTAATAGAAGTCCCATGTACCACAATAGATAAGGTGGATATCGGAGCTTTTTCTCAGTGGGAATATGGGCTGTTGCAGTAAGATAGAAGAAGAGATGACATGAAGAAATAGAAGAAGGTTTACGCAAGTATCAGAAGAGGATACGAGGCATCACACATGCATGTGCTACTGCTATGCCAAGCGTGGATGTTGTCATAGGCATCTGCTCTGGACTGCAGGGATGTTGGTGCAGAGAATCTGCAATGTTGATGATGCATTGTGTATTTCATGAGGATGCGTTCTGGAGGCGCTGCACTGTGGATGCACTGCAGTATAGAAATCTGCTGCGTTGTGTTGCCAATTATTTGATGTGGAAACCTACAACTTGGGAATCTGCAGAGCAAGAGAATCACTTGACGGTGCACGCACACACACAAACACACACACACACACAGAGTTCGGGGTAGAGCTTCGATATAGGACTGTCGCTCTAGTACAACAACAACAAGAAAGTTTTTTTCCACGATTTAGTAGGGTCGGCTAAAAAGGGTGAAGCCTTCTCCCACTATAAGTAGGGTCGGTTACATGGATTCTTGCTCAAATCCATGTTGAAAGATTCGACTATTTTTTACGCTGGTCGTCGACTACCTAACGCAACCTCCACAAGGGGAGATTTGAACCCTGATTTTTTGGTGGTAGGCACACTGCACTGCCACTAGACCATTTAAGTGGGTCGCTCTAGTACAATGTGGAAAAAACAATGGGATTAAAATAAGATAATTTTACTGATGGAGATGAATGTCTCTTATATAGAGTGAAACCCTAAAACTCAGAAGGTGGAAAGTACAAGGCTATCCTTAACAAGACTCCTAAATGTAGAGGATGCTAAAGAAAGAAAACATCAATTACATCAATACCGACAAATTCCTCAATGTGACCCAGCTTGCCTTAATATGTACACTGCCATTTGGAGTCACGACCATTGGTCACCGGTCCAAGCTCTCTTGGACCACGTCCATAGGAAATTACCATCATAGAGGTGATGTCTAAATGTGGAGTAGTGGACAAAGATGGACATTCGACTTACCTACAATAGATCCCCTCCATAGTCGGTAACTCAAACACAAACACAAATCACCATCTTTCTACGAGATACATTACGTGCAAGGTCAAGGCCTACAAGAAAATATGACCATGGTCTGATGGACATTTGACTTACCTACAATAGATCCCCTCCATAGTCGGTAACTTAAACACAAACACAAATCACCATCTTTCTACGAGATACATTACGTGCAAGGTCAAGGCCTACAAGAAAATATATGACCATGGTCTGATGGACATTCGACTTACCTACAATAGATCCCCTTCACATTCGGTAACTCAAACACAAACAGAAATCACCATCTTTCTACGAGATACATTACGTGCAAGGTCAAGGCCTACAAGAAAATATATGACCATGGTCTGTCCGGGAGTGGATCTTAGAGGGTCCGATGTGAGCATAGCTATGAAGCCTCTCAAAGGCTCCTCTAACGGTGGAATAGTATTCTAAATGCGGACAGCGTTCTGTCTAATAGTGGCTATGTTAATCTAAAGTTGCATGATCTTTGATATGTTCTTAACAAAAGAATATGTTGTCTTCGTAGCCCTCTGCATCCCTTTTGCAGTGGAAGATATATCACCACATTTTGCTATATGGGAACAATAGTAGACCAGATCCTTGACATTACCAGTGAATTATTGCACTTCCAAGACATGAATGATAGTTTTTTTCTCTTTTGGTTCTTCCTCCTTTAGAACATGTTTCTTGTCATGTGCATCGAGCAGGCCATGAATTCTCTGTAACCATAAATCATAGTTTGTCCCAACGAACTTGATGGCTGGCGTACAAAAGAGCGTTTTCTTCTCCCGATAGTGGTTTAGGCTAATCACCCGTACCCATTATGTCGGACGACATAGTAGTCTGTGTAGAGACTTATGTTATTATGTTATGTACCGTTTCTTAAATTCTGTTTATTTCCTGGACTCTTATGTACTTTACGCATGAGGCTTCTCTCTATATAAGAGAGCCTTGGGTTCCTTGGAATAATAGATTACTCACTTTTTCCAACATGGTATCAGAACACAGGGTCTAACCCTAACCCTAGGCTCTTTCCACCGCCGTCTCTCCCCTTCTCCACCACCCTTCCGCCGCCGCCGTCATAGGGCCCCCTCCTCCTCGCCGTAGGGCCCCCTTCTCGCCGTAGGGCCCCCGCCTTGCCGCCGGGCCCTCCCCGCCTCGTCGCCACAGCCCCTCCTTACCACCGGGCTCCTTGTCACGCTGCTGAGCCCTGCCTCTCTACTCCGTCGATTGAAGCCCAAGGTAGGGGACCCTCACCGCCGGGTTCCCCTTCCTTCCACGCCGACGCCCCCTCTTTCGTCGGTCGTTTTATATGCATGGATTTGAGTGCGTAACGTCTACATATGCACTCAAATCCGATCAAGTCTTTGTAGACACTTGTTTTTTGGTCTACAATCCCTAGTTCTTCATCTACGACGACATGTCAGAGAACAAAGTCGATATGCCCTCCATAGGCACCTTCAAAGGTCCTCACCAATAGTCAAGATGGACGGGACAAACTATGAGCTCTGGGTGATGCAGTTCATGAGTCTCATGAAGTCAAACGGTAAGAAGCATGTACTTACCGAGGATGAGCCGGGAGAGAAGATTGGGATCTATGCCTCTTGGGAGGCTGATGATTCTTATGCCAAGGTTTGACTGTCAGGCACACTGTCGATGGAGATTGCCAATGATGTCCTCCATCAGCCCACTGCCAGGTCAATGTGGGATATTCTGGCCGCTACGTATTCCCAAGTGCGGAACGAGACCAAGATGTTACAGCTCCAACATGATATATTCACGATGAAGCAGAATGGCCGGCCACTTCACTCATTGTACACGTCCCTGAGAGGGATGTTCGAGAAATTATACAGTACCATACCACTCACGGCGACTCCAGAGCAGCAGAAGACATTTCGGAATGCTACCATGGTGGACGTACTACTTGCAGCGCTCGATCCTGATTATGAGTCAGCCCGCTCTCAGATACTGGCTGATGCAGTCATTCCTCCTATGGAGGACGTTTACCGGAGGCTCAGTCGCATATCAGTTTCTTCCAGCACGTCTACTCCGCCCCCATCGGCGATGGCAGTATCACATGGGAGAGGTGGTCAGTCTTTTGGTTGTGGACGTGGACCCCGTGGACGAGGAGGTCGCTTTCGCCAGTCATGTTCGTTCTGCCATCGCACAAGCCACTCGGAGGATACATGCTACTCTAAGCATGGGTTTCCAGCATCAGCACGTATAGCCGAGCATGTACTGCCCCAGTCAACATCCACTGCAGATAACCGATTTGAAGAGCTTGTGGCACGTCTACGTGATATTATGCCACAATCATCTACTGATTCTCCAGGTGGACCTTCAGATGTTGTTGCTACAGCTTCTGCCAGTTCGTCTGCCGCTGCTAGTACCTCAGGTAGTGCTACTGCCTTTACATCTTGTCATGATCTATCTGATTGGATTATAGATTCTGGCACCACCCATCATCTCTGTCGGGATAGAGAGAGACTTGAGTCTTACAGGGACATCCCACATGGCCGCTCAGTGCTGATAGCAGATGGTACTCATTCCCCCCTTGTTGGACAGGGGGAGGTTTCCTTATCACCTTCTATGCATCTACAGAATGTTCTACATGCTCCTGAGTTTTCCATGAATTTGTTATCTATTAGTCAAATTACGAAGGATTTGCACTGTCGTGATATATTTGACCCCTCATCTCTTATTTTTCAGGACATACTAACGAGCAGGGTGATTGGCTGTGCTCTGAGCAGAATGGTTTCTATCGGATGGTCCGGAACTCTTATGCTGGCGTCTCTTCTCATTCTGTCGGACCAGTATCTCCGTACATCTGGTATCTTCGCTTTGGCCATCTCCCGCTCCAGAAAATGTGACATCTCTTGCCTCAGATCTCTCCCAGTTCTTCATTTCGCTGTGAAGCATGTCAGTTGGGAAAGCATCATCGGTCTAGCTTTCCTAGTCGTCAGAGTCGGAGCAGTAGCTCCCTGTTTGAGTTGTTTCACATTGGTATTTGGGGTCCGAGTCGTGTACATGATCATCAAGGACACATGTTTTATCTAGTTGTGGTGGATGACTTTTCTCGTGTATCTTGGGTCTTTCTTTTAAAGAATAAATCTGAAGTAGGGGATGTTATTAAAAATTTGATTAATGAAGTGCATAATATTTTTTCTTCTACTGTCAAATATGTTCGTACAGATAATGCATTGGAATTTTGCACTTGGTCTCTCTCTCAGTTTCTCTCGTCTAAGGGTATTATTCACCAAACCACCTGTGCTTACACATCTCAACAGAATGACGTGGCAGAAAGAAAGCATCGTCACCTTCTTGATATCACTCGAACCCTCCTTATTTAGAGTTGTGCTCCTATCACTTTCTGGGGGGATGCTGTCCTTACAGCCTACTACCTGGTCAATCGTATGCCATCATCTGTCCTTGGTGAGAAAATTCCTCTTTCTATCATTTTCCCTGGTAAGGAATTATTCTCACTTACTCCTTGTGTCTTTGGTATTGTTGCATTTGTTCATCTCCTATCTCCTGGACTTGACAAACTCTCTCCTAGAGCTGTCAAGTGTGCCTTTGTAGGTTACTCTCGGACTCAGAAGTGTTATCGATGTTATGACCCCATAAACAAGAAATATGTTGTCAGTGCTGATATCACATTTTTTGAGTCCGTTGTATACTTTTCCCCTACAGGAGACAGGCTGGTCTCGTCCACTACCAACGATGATGTCTATGTTCCTCCTCCTCCTAGCTTGAGTTCACATGAGTTCACTCCAGCTCCAGTTGCTACGCCGCCACCACCACCGCCACCTCCACCACCGCCACCTCTACAACATCCTATTCCACCTTTACCAAAATTCTATACGCATCGGTCAGGTCCTGCTCAGGCTACACGTCAGGCATCCATCATGCCTCAGGTATGTTCAGATGGCATCACTACTGACGGGTCAGATATGGTACATGTGCAGGATTCTTCATTGCAGGAGGAGACTACACCATCCAGTACAGTGGACGACGACCTTGATATTCCCATTGCTATTCGGAAGCAGAAACGGACTTGCGCGTCTTATCCTTTTGCTTCTCAGGTGTCCTTCCATCGCCTCACAGGAGACTTTCAGAGATTTGTTGCGGCTTTGTCTTCCGTGGACATACCACGGACCTATCAAGAAGCTATGAAGATCGATTGCTGGCGACTGGCTATGGAAGAAGAGATGCGTGCTTTACAGTCTCGTGGCACATGGAGCTTGGTTAATGCTCCCCCTGACGCGCCCATTGTTAGCTGCAAGTGGGTATTCACAGTTAAATACCATGCCGATGGCAGTCTAGATCGATACAAGGCACGACTGGTCTTGAGAGGTTTCACACAAACCTATGGTGTGGACTATATGAATACATTTTCTCCAGTGGCTCGTCACTCTACTCTTCACATTCTTTTATCAGTTGTTGCCGTACGTGACTGGACTATATCTCAACTTGATGTCAAGAATGCCTTCTTGTATGGAGATTTACAGGAGGAAGTCTACATGCAGCAGCCACCAGGGTTCACTGCTGAGGGGGAGAAGCATATGGTGTGTAGACTTCACAAGGCGATTTATAGCCTTAAGGAGAGCCCAAGGGCGTGGTTTCAGAAGCTTTCCCACCTGATTGAACGACAGGGGTTCAAAAGATCAAATGCAGATCACTCGTTCATTCAGAAGTCTTCTACAGGTACGGTTGTCATCATGGTCTATGTTGATGATATTCTGGTTACAGGAGATGATGCACAAGGAGTAGAGAGGGCAAAAGCATTCCTGGGCCGTCAGTTTGTCACGAAGGATCTTGGTACCCTAAGATACTTTCTGGGGTTGGAATTTGCCAGGAATGCACAGGGTCTGGTGATGACCCAATGGAAGTACATTACAGATTTTTTGATTGAAACATGCATGGTTGGATGTAGACCATCGAGTACTCCTATGGATCCAAGCATGAAGCTGTATGACGATGACGCTGCAGAAGTAGACAAGAGGAGATATAGAGAGATGGTGGGTAAGCTCCTTTATATCACCATAACGCGACCCGATATTGCTTTTGCAGTAAGACGGGTGAGTCAATTTATGGAGCAGCCAAGACAAGTTCATATGGATGCCATATACATGATACTGAAGTATCTAAAGTCTTCTCCAGGCTCAGGGTTGCTATTTCGAAAGGGCACAGATTTATCTATTTCAGCATGTGCAGACACAGATTATGCAGGGTGCCCTAAGGATCGAAAGTCTACTTCAGGATTCGCCATTTTTGTTGGGAGCTCTCTGATTTCTTGGAAAAGCAAGAAACAAACTGTTGTGGCAAGGTCCAGTACTGAATCTGAATATAGGGCCATGGCGCAAGCAAGCACGAAGATGATGTGGTTCGAGCTGTGCTAGAAGATCTACATATAGTTGTACCTTTACCCATGCAGCTTCAGTGTGACAATCAGACAGCATTGTTTATTGCCAACAATCCAGCATTCCATGAAAGAACAAAGCATATCGAAGTGGACTGCCACTACACGAGAGACATGATCCAGAGAGGCTTGATATCTACATCTCATGTTAGCTCAGGGGATCAGACTGCTGACATATTCACCAAGCCGTTGCTCAGAGGACCCTTCCAGAGATGTTCTTCCAAGCTGAGCATAATAGACATCTATGCTCCACCTTGAGGGGGAGTGTAGAGACTTATGTTATTATGTTATGTACCGTTTCTTAATTTCTGTTTATTTCCTGAACTCTTATGTACTTTACCCATGAGGCCTCTCTCTATATAAGAGAGCCTAGGGTTCCTTGGAATAATAGATTACTCACTTTTTCCAACAGTCTGGAAGGAGTGTCTGATGGAACAATCAATTTTTTAAAAAAATTGGATGTGCCTTGTTGCATGAGGCATGTACTTGATGCGTCAGAGCATGTTGGTTGCCGTGTCATGCACTGCTGCCCAGTACGGGGCAGCATATCGCTTGGAGGCGCTGCGCTTGGGCTGCCTACGCCTGACAGCCCCTATGAGATGAGAAGCTGTGAGTGTTCTTGGTGGATGTGAAACAAAGGCTTTATTTGGGTGAGGTTTCCAACCTCCAATTCAGGATGATAGCTTTGATACCATGTTCGGAAAAATTAGACTTTTATCACGAGGGACCTAATCTTGGGATGTTAGTCAAAATAGTAAATGAGCGATGTGAAACTAAGCAAAGTAAAGAAACGCAACGCATGCATGAAGAAGAAATTGAAACAGCCAACAATAAATCTATCTTAACATTCTATTTGCCTATCAATCTGCATTGTCTTCAAGTCAAGCGAATTTTAAAATTGGATTGTTCTCACCAATGGCCCAAGATCTGTACACTTGCTTTTGCATTATTATTTTGGGATTTTTACCCAGCAGACTCTATAAACTTTGCCAATCACCTCCACGACCTTTGAAACAACCTAATTCCCCCCTCGACCCCGTAAACTTGCCAACTCGTACCCCATGAACCCTCCGGGTAATATGTTTTAAGCCCGTGGGGGTTCTTGGGGTAATTTCAGGGTCGATGGGGTATTTACGTTGTGCAAAAGGTCGTAGAGGCATTTTAGAACGTTTACAGGGTCTGCTAGGTAAAAATCCCTATTATTTTTCCGATTTATCCGACTTGTTCTATTGCTATTCTAATTTGAACATCTTGTACAATCGCGTTCTGCTTACTTGCAGCTGCGTCGAGACAAGGGCTGCTTCCGCAACTTCTATCCACTTTGACTTCCAAACTACGAAGAGGAGCACCGGAGACATCTACTCCATCTTCATCGCTTCAGTTACTAGGCTCCAAACAGTTGTTCAAAGTTGTTTTAGTGGCTCTGATAGCAGCTTTGTGGTATTATTTTCAGAACGAACAGTAGAGATCAGTTTAGAGTTCTGTAGTTTTGCCCCCAACAAAGTAGTTCGTGTTAATTGTTCCAGGGCCCCCACTGCCCGTTTTATACTTTGCTACGTTTGCTTCTTTTCACATGACGAAGGAAGAGCCCATCGGCTTGCTGCCTTTTGTTTGATATGTGTTCAATTCAGTAATTCGAACAACTACTCCACGAAGCAGTATCTGAAGAGAGAAAAGTCGGAGTGAAAAAGTTGTACGAAGTTGAGGGGAGGAAAAGGATGACCTCTCTCTATTCTCTCCAGGGATACCCATATCCTTATCTATTCTTGAATACAAATACGGATGCTGATACATATAGTGACGGATATGAAAATTATGTTTCTATATCCTTGAAAAACGATAAGAATGTAAAATGGATATTGAAAGGATATGGACAGTATCTAAAATATTCTAAAGATTAGCTTAAAGAAACATATATCAGATGGCTTACACCGGATATAAATACATTGAATATATCATTCATAAGCAATCATATCAAACCATGGTGAAAGAATGTATACAATGATATCACATATAGTTAAAAATTAATCTAATAGCTATATTTAAACTTGAAAATGAATATATGGATATGGATGCAAATATTTGTGGAAATCTAAGTGATCCATATTCGTATCTTTTTCAAACGGATATGATTACGGATGTCAAAATCTGTAACAAATGGATACAACGGAAGATCGGATGCAAATACATCCTTATCTGATTGCATCCATGGTTCTCTCACATACATTCATAACATCATTGTGGCTCGTTGGTTCAGGCGAGACTTGAGGGACCGATGGATCTTTCCACCTTGATTATCTTCCATGATATCCATTTCTCAAAGCTGGGCCATCAAGTAGGAATTCGTCGCATGGGGTTTCCCTCGTTGGCTATCGTCCTTGACGTATTCCTTGGTGTGTTTTGTTCTAATTGGGTATGATGTCCATGGCATTCCATTGGTGATGTTCTTGTTGCGAATCACGAATCACGCACAAACAAGATCAATCAAGAAGAAATACGGATTTACAAGGTTCACATGTAACTGAACTACGTCCTTAGGTAGCAGCGATCGATTTTCACTATGTGGATAAAAAGAAAATACAGATGATACAACGGGCCCTAATCGTAGGGGAGTAATATTCTACTCTCGTACATACGGATACAAATACAAATGGATCCAGATACCCCAATACAAATAGAATCGCTCATAAAAATTTCACCTGTCTTGTCGAGTATGATACGACATAAGGGGGTACATATGACGATTCTTTAACATAGGTTAGATGCATGATATCGGTATCTTTCCTTCGATACCCGAAATGCATGTTCCATATAGTTTCAAACACCAGTGTTTGATTCTCGACCGTCTCTTGCTCCAATTTCCACATCTTCGAATCGGACCTTGCAATAAGTATTACAGTCAGGGTAAGTAAGCAATAAGCATAAATTAACTAATAAATAACCTATCACATGTTATTATATAAAAGAGCTCAACTCACCTTACTAGCAAATTTGGCTCTTGAGAACTCGCCAAAGCTCATTGCTACAACTCCCAGACCTCATCTATGCTCCTCACTCCCGCTCGCACATTTAGGTTAGCTTTCTAGTGAGCCCTCGGAGGTTGGAAAGAATGAATGAATTCCATCGTACACCCTGTTTATTGGGGGGAGGGGTATAGCAACTCTCACTCGTCTGTGGCATATACTTCTTTCTCCAGGGTGAAGAGCGAAGGGAGGTAGCTGACGAAAGAAAGGTAGGACCAGTGCCAATTGACGTGAGTGACTACTAAAAGGATCGAGGGGGGATATCTGATCTTAGATAGATATGGAGCCCTCCACAAGGAAAGAGGCACAGGAAAACCAACCTTAGTCACCTTATTGCCTCGCTTACTGGAGTAGATATTAGCTCACTCCCTTCTTCCTTCAACAAATGCCTACGACAGTCCCGTCTTTGCTAGGGACTTTGACACCCGACTATTACCTCATGGCCTCAAACAAAATGTGTATACTTCATTTGACCTATCCACTCTAAATATCAATATCTAGTTACCGGTACGTGAGTTGTGATTAGAGACCTCACGTGTTGGAATTAACTTTGTTGGGATATTTTGATGCAGTTTGATGGTCAATATCAAGTTGTATTAATGTATCTCAATTCCTGGAATTCAATGTTTCAACCCTGTGGGGTGTTGTTTAGTCCCACATCGTGGAGTATCAAAACTGGCACTTGGTTTTTATATGGGAAGTCTTGAGACCAGTCTGAAAATAAATTAGAGAGGGCTTTGGACCACCACACACACGCGCACGCACCCGCCTGCCCACGCACGTCGGGCCGGGCCGGGCACAGGCTCAGGCTCGGGCTCGGGCATGAAGACCAGGTCAGTTTTGTGTAACCGTGCGTTTGAATTCCAAGGGATGTGTCCCTTTATCCTCTCTTAATGTGTAACCTCCCTGATGGCTTTAAGTATCTCTCAAAGTCATGGGCGAGGGTTACAAACATACAGAGTTCTCATTCCCACCGCCTCTCTTCTCCCTCTTACGATCTCGGGCTTCGTCTACGGAGGTGACTTTCGAGGACGCTCAAACACGATACGCACCATTGACGAGCGTGGAACCGTCGGACCCTGGGAGAGGCACGTAAAGGCCTTGTGCGCGGTAAAGTGGGTATGATGTCTATCTAAGGGGAGTCCTACAACAAGATGCTTCGGTTGTGATATCTAACTCTCTCTTTTTATTTGTCGCATTGTTTATCATGATGGTTGTTTCCGGTTTTTCCTTGCTCTAAAATGTATACATTCTAGAAATGGATAATTTTCTTGTCATTAATGATCAGGATGCATACATACATTGATTTAAACTGGAAACATGTTGAACATCGGATTCTTGTATGTAATGTTGATGTCATTTTTCTCAATAATCTTCGAGAGATATATCTTTAACGAGATAAGAAAACTGTCGGATTTGAGGTTTCGGTCTCGTGTGGATTTACTTGTATACCATAGAAATTGAGGGGCCTGATTTCAAGCGTTGGCAACAACGCACGAAAATCTGGCTGACTACGATTGGCCTGATTTTGGTTCTGGAAACCTAATACCCTAAGGTATCTGAACAGAATCCAGATCCAGAAGCGGTTAAGATGGCAAATTCGTGGAAAGAACATGATTGTCTGTGTCATGGGTGCGTTCTTACTGCAGTATCGAACGTTCTGTTCGATTTCTACGGTGCATCCACCAAGATTGCTAAGGATATGTGAGAGGAACTGGATAAGAAATACAACATGGAGGATCTGGGTATTGAAAAATACTCAGTCTCCAAGTTCTTGAAATTTCAGATGACTGAGGGCAAATCAGTTTCTGAACAGGCTCATGAGTTTCCGTTATTGCTCCACGGATTAGCCGAGACGGAAATGAAACTTCCTAAAAAGTTTCAGGTCATGTCAATCATTGAGAAATTTTCCAAGTCATGGGAAGATTTTGGGATGTCCCTAAAGCACAGGAAATGGAAAATTTCTCTGGATGAATTAATGGTCTCAATAGCTATTAAAGAGGAGCATAGGAAACAAAAACATGTGATGCATGTTGACGTGAATCCTAAGGTCAATTTGATAACCATAAAGGAAAATAATTCTAAAGGAAAAAATAAGAAACTGAAAGCCAAGGGAAAAAGCCAAAGAACAAACCTTGCTGGCAGTGTGGACAGGTTGGACACTGGAAGAAGGATTTCTCTTCTCTAAAGGCCCAACAGAAGTCTACGGATGTCGTTCCTCAGGCTCTCGTGCTGACTGAGGGAGGCGGACCCAATGAGGGGTATGTCTCAGTGAACCCTGAACTCTATATAGTAAACAAGCCTAATGGGTGGCTTGTTGATACTGGTGCAGATGTACACATTTGTACTGACAGGACCTTCTTTGTATTTATCAGGCTTCAGCCGATGGAACAGTGATGATGGGGAACAGATCTGCAACCAAGGTGCTTGCGTCTGGACGAGTCGAGCTGAGATTCTTAACTGGACGAGTTTGGACTTTGCGCAGGGTGCTGTACGTTCCTGATATCAACAAGAATGTCTTGGTTGGTTCTTTATTAGCTAGGGAGGGTTTTCAATTAGACTTTAAATGTAATAAAGCAGTTTTTCTAAGACATGGTGTTTTCTTTGGCAAAGGATATTTGGGTAATCATGATCTTTTATTTAGAATCAGATGTGACATTGATAGTTCAGTTAATAATATTTCTGATTTCGATTCCTCTACTTGTGGTGTTTTAAATGTTGAATCTACTGATTTATGGCACGCTAGGTTAGGACATGTGAATCTCAATTCTACGAAAAGAATGATGAAACTTGACATGATTCCTGATTATACTACAGACAAACTCACTAAATGTGAAATATGTGCTCAAGCTAAGCTGCTTAGAAAACCTTTTCATTCTGTGAATAGAGAAACTAAAATACTAGACTTAATACATTCTGATATTTGTGGGTTTGGTGGCATGATGACTAGAGATAACAAAAAATATTTTATTACCTTCATAAATGATAGCAGTAGATACTGTTATGTTTATCTGCTTAAAACTAAGGATGAAGCCTTAGAAAAGTTTCTTATCTTTAAGAATGAAGTAGAAACACAAGTCGGCAAAATAATTAAACGTCTAAGGTCAGACAGGAGTGGTGAATACACTTCTAAGATATTTGATGATGGCATAGTTCATGAGGTCACTGCTCTATATTCACCACAGTCCAATGGAATAACATAACAGAAGAATAGGACCCTAATTGATATGGTCAATGTACTATTACAAAGTTCTGAACTACCATCTTACATGTGGGGGAAGCTTTGAATACGACATGCCATATTCTGAATAGAGTTCCCCTAAAACATCAAGATAAGAGTCTATTTGAACTTTGGGGAAATATGAAATCAAGCCTAAAATATCTCAAGGTGTGGGGATGCTTGGCTAAGGTCTTAGTCCTAGAACACAAGAGAAAGAAGCTTGGACCTAAAACAGTTGACGCGGTCTTCTTGGGGTATCTGGAAAATAGTTATGTCTATCGATTCTTAGTAATTCGGCCTGATATCACGTGCATAGATACTAATACTATTATTGAACTTCGTGATATTACCTTTTTCGAGGATATTTTTCCAATAGAAAAAGGAATTCCTGAAAATTTGACTAGCGATGTAGCCTCCACATATGGTTCTATTCCGCAACAAATAGAAAAGATGTCAAATGTGGCGGCTACCTCTTCTGAACCCAATGAATTTTTGGAGGATGTTGAACCTAGACAAAGTAAGGGGCCTAGGATTGCTAAGGATTTAGGTAGCGACTTTGTCTCCTACCAAATCGAGGGTGATCCTCCCACGTATAAGGATGCCATGGCTTGTACTGAAACAAGACATTGGAAGGATGCCATTAAATCTGAAATGGATTCGATCATTTCAAATGACACATGAGAATTGGTCGATCTACCTCTAGGGTATTCCACCATAGGAAGCATATGAGTATTCAGAAGGAAACTTAGACCGGACATATCCATAGAAAAATATAAGGTAAGACCTGTAGCCAAAGGTTTCAAGCAGAAAGAGGGTATTGATTATTTTGATACGTATTCTCCTGTTACTAGGATGACTACAATTCGGATGCTCATTGTGTTGGCCTCCATACATGATCTCACAACTCATCAAATGGATGTGAAGATTGCCTTTTATATGGCGATCTTGAGGAGGAGATCTTTATGCACCAACCTGAGGGATTCGTAGCATCTGGTAATGAAAGAAAGGCTTACAAGCTTGTAAAATCTCTTTATGGACTAAAACAAGCTCCGAAACAGTGGCATGACAAGTTTGATAAGACTATCCAGTCTTATGGCTTTATAGTTCATGAATCCGATAAATGTATGTACTCTACGGTTAAAGGTGATATGTTTGTTGTCTTGTGCCTATATGTCGATGAAATTTTGATATTTGGATCAACCATATGGATAGTAGAAGAAACCAAGATGTTCTTGAGCAGTAAGTTTGAGATGAAGGACGTAGGAGTTGCAAATGTGATTTTGGGGCTCAAACTGATTAGATCGGCTAATGGGATAGTTGCGTCTCAGTCACATTATACTAAGAAAGTTCTTGAAAATTTTGGCCATCAGAGTTGTAAATTTGTATGCACTCCTTATGATTCATCTAAACCCCTCTGCAAGAACAAGAGTAGAGTATATGTAGCACAGCTAGGATATTCCCAGATTATAGGAAGCTTGATATATCTTGCGAACTGTACTCGACATGATAATTCATTCACGGTCACAAAGTTGAGTAGGTATACGAGCTGTCCTGACCATACTCATTGGGAGGCCTTGGATCGAGTGTTGAAGTACCTTAAGGGCACTGCACTTCTTGGACTGCATTATGGTAAATATTCTACTGTCTTAGAAGGATATAGTGATGCAAGTTGGATAGGTCAAATGGAGGACTCCGGGAATAATGGTGTAACTGAGAATGTATTTACCCTTGAAGGCGGTGCAGCCTCCTGGAGGTATGTGAAACGACCATCTTGGCTCGGTCTAGTTTTGAGGAAGAGCTGTGTGCTTTGGACACAACATGTATAGAGGTTTAGTGGCTTAGGGAGATGCTCTCTGAGATGCCCATGGTGGGTATGCCGACACCAGCGATTTCTTTACGTTGTGATAGCATTACTATTGCAAAGGTAAAGAGTTCAAAGTACAATCAGAAAACTAGAAGACATATCCAAGTTAGACTTAAGTCTATTAGAGATTTGGTGTCTTCTGGAATGATTACCGTGGAATTTGTTGGTACCAAAGATAACACGGCAGATCCACTTATAAAGGGACTTGATAGATCTTTGTCCAAAAATCCAGACTTGGGATGGGGCTGAAACCCATTAAGAGTTTACCCGCAGTAGCAACTCAACCTAAATGAGTGGAGATCCCACAAAATAGGTTCAATGGGAAAACAAGCTGTATGGAGAACTGATTGGCACTCATTATGCATGTGAGTCCTATCCCTGAAAAGTCGAGTGCCTAAAGCTGCAGGAAAAGGTTGAGCATTATGCTCTTAATGGATTCAAGCTTTTATAAGTAGGATGTGAGCAGTGCATCCTTGGAGAATGTCACCTATATGAGTATTTATGTGGGCCACAGAAAAAGGATGAGGATTTATCCTTAATATACTCATGAAACAGGGTAGGGTGCATGGCCATTAATAGCACCAAATCAGAAGATTATCACCATAAACTTTACTTTGTTGTTACCATTCGATACCATTACATTAAAGGATTAAAGTTCAAGACTTAGTTCACTTTATTCATGTGATGGTGAAAGGAGATAACTCAGGTAAAGGTTCAAATCGGAAGGTACCTTTACTAAAAGCAGAGTGTGGAAACTCGAGATTTTGGCTCTTCGTGTTTCAATAGTAAATTCGTGGGGGATTGTTGGAATTAACTTTGTTGGGATATTTTGATGCAATTTGATGGTCAATATCAAGTTGTATTAATGTATCTCAATTCCTGGAATTCAATATTTCAACCCTATGGGGTGCTGTTTAGTCCCATGTCGTGGAGTGTCAAAACCGGCACTTAGTTTTTATATGGGAAGTCCTGAGACCAGTCTGGAAACAGACTATAGAGGACTTTAGACCACCACATATGCGCGCACGCGCGCACGCGTCGGGTCGGGCCGGGCCGGGCATGGGCTCAGGCTCGACCGCAGCGTGGTGTGGCGTGAAGACCAGGTCAGTTTTGTGTAACCACGCGTTTGAATTTCAAGGGATGTGTCCCTTTATCCTCTCTCGATGTGTAACCATCCTGACGGCTTTAAGTATCTCTCAAAGTCGTGGGTGAGGGTTACGAATATACAGAGCTCTCATTCCCACTGCCTCTCTTCTCCTTCTCACGATCTCGGGCTTCGTCTACGGAGGTGACTTTCGAGGATGCTCAAGCACGGTGCACACTGTCGACGAGCGTGGAACCGTTGGACCCTGGGAGCGACACGTCAAGGCCCTATGCGCCGGTAAAGTGGGGGTGTTGTCTCTCTAAGGGAAGTCCTGCAATAGGACGCTTCGGTTGTGATCTCTAACTCTCTCTTTTTCTTTGTCGCATTGTTTGTCATGATGGTTGTTTCCGATTTTTTCCCTTGCTCTGAAATGCATACATTCTTGAAATGGATAATTTTCTTGTCATTAATGATCTGGATGCATACATACATTGATTTAAACTAGAAGCATGTTGAAAATCAGATTCCTGTATGTATGTTGATGTCATTTTTCACAACATCACGCTCACCTCAATATCTTTCCCAGTTTTCTCCTTCTAGTTATCAGTTTAGGTAAAGGATTCTCTACTTGAATGGCAGTGGGGCGAGGACTAAAGGCTAAGAAAGTGACCGGTTCTTAAGGTCCTTGCGCGAACCTCTCTCCTTCTAGTTGAGAGAGTTCTTACTTCCTTTGTATAAATTTTACAATGAAATAGGTAGTACATGACACCGTTTAGTCTTTTTCACAATGTGATATGAAGAGCAGCGCGGAGTTTGAGCAGCCGGAGCAAAACTCAAAGAATGGTACGCATAAACTTTGCTCTATTCAATTCAACCCAACGAGCATCTAAGATTGGATACTTCACGCCGGCTTCAGTCGAAATTCCAACTTTATGAAAACAAGTCTATAATTAATTAAAACAATATTTAGCAGCATAAAAAAGTCTCTAATAATGTTAATTAATCATCAACAAGTCACAGTAGTAGAAGATTAGAAGAAATATATAAAAAACAGTAAAACACCGACTCAATTACTGTAAACGATTGCATCTTTTTATGTAAAAAGTCAAGTTCACCAAATTATTATTTTTTTAGAAGTATGAATGTATAACCAATCATTTATATATTAGCATGATTTTTTTTAACAGAATCTCAAATGATGTTAAACGGCTGCAGGAGTTCAAAAACTGATAAAGACCAAATAAATCAATCGATGGATAGGTAATATTATATCAAGGGTTATATGGGCTGCCCCCGCCCGATTTTTCCACAATTTTTTTATTTTTTTTGAAAATATCATCATGTATATTCATCTATATATCCCTCCAATATGTCATTCAAATTTGTTAGAAACGGAGACTCATATGTCCTCCATCTAGAACAGGTCGATTACAGCAATGTTTAGACTGTTGAAATTAAATATACATAAATAATGGAATACACATGATATAGATATACTAAATAGGAAAAAATGGGGCTGCCCCCGCTCCATTTTTCGTCATTTTTTTTATTTTTTTTGAAAAATATCACAGTGTATATTCATCCATATATCCCTTCTATATGCCATTCGAATTTCGCCAGAAACAGAGACTCCTACGGCCTCCATCGAGATAGTGTCGATTTAAATAATCTTGTTACCGTTAAAAAATGACTGTCTGAATGGAGGTTATAGGAGTCTCTGTTTCTGACGAAATTCGAATGGCATATATGAGGGATATAGGGATGAATATACATGGTGTTATTTTTCAAAAAATAAAAAAAAATACGAAAATAAGGTGGGGGCAGCCACATATAACCCTACTAAATATACTTATATCATAATATTATATCAAGGGTTATATGGGTTTCCCCCGTCCGATTTTTCCACAATTTTTTTATTTTTTTGAAAAATATCATCATGTATATTCATCTATATATCCCTCCAATATGTCATTCAAATTTTGTCAGAAATGGAGACTCATATACCGTCCATCTAGAACAAGTAGATTACATCAATGTTTAGACCGTTGAAATTACCTTTTCTAGATGGAGGGCATAGGATTCTCCGTTTCTGGTAAAATTTGAATGACATATTAGAGGGATATATAGATGAATATACATATGGTGATATTTTTCAAAAAAATAAAAAAAAATGTGGAAAATGGGAAAGGGGCAACCCCATAAAACCCTTGATATAATGTGTATTCCATTTTTGAAAAACTGTGGAGTTATTTTTTTCCTTATATCAAATATAGTGAAAGATGGTAGAAATTATGTTATATTGTTAAAAATAAATTTACAACTATATTTATATATGAAAATGGATATACGGATACAAATAAGGACATATGTGAGTATCAAAGTGATATCCACATCAATATCAATTTCAAAACAGATACATATACCGATGTCTAAATTTGTATAAAACAGATACGATTGCATATCGAATTTGAAATATCTATGATGAGTCTAATGGATCGATGGATCGTTATTTTGGTACGGACTCTTGATTTAGACACTAGAGAGATGATTGCATTCTTTAGATGTCTAAGATATTCTATTCTAAATGTGCATCCGAGTGCATGGTAATATTTGCATGAAATCCTGCCGAAGCATTAATTTTGTTATAGAAAGTAGAAAATAAAGAGTGGAAAAGTATGAAAAATTCAATGGGATGGAATTCCCTTATTAGATCGAGAATCCTCTATTATAGAAAGGAACATAAGATTAAAAAATCATAAAAAGCTACCATTATCTATTTATAAAGTTTGATGAATTCGATGATAACCCCATATCTGATCAGGGAGCTTACTGTTTTGAATTGTTCTTTCAACCTTCGATAGGATGAAAGGAGCTATAAAAGTATCTGCTCCTTCCATAGGGTGACTAAAACCGAACCGAGAATCTTCCCTCGCATCAGCAGAAAGTTTCTTATAGCAATCAATAATGATTCTCGCAATATCCTGAAAGACCGATAAGAGCGCTCAGTGACTATCCTTGAGCGACACTATAATTTTTTACCTTTGCAGATCGAAGCCAGTCTTTAAGAAAATGGTGTTTTTCTCCCCTTCCCTGGTTGAGCAAGCTTTTGCTCTCTAATCCCCACATGTCGTGAGAGTACGAGAGCTGCAGTCATGCCACTCTCTTTGAAAAACCTCGCAATTATATATTAGAGAGCCCGGTTTGTTCTCGCTTTCTGGAAGGGAAGAGGCTTCAACCTCGACCTGCCCCTACTGATCGCAGTAAACCTTAACTAACGATTATGAATCTGATAGCAGATAGTCGACAAACTTCCCCGGAAATTCAGATCTCAAGTTCTCAAGGCTGTGATTTTTTTCACAACCCACCTTCCACATAGGTTAAATATAAAAAAATTTCAGGGACAAAAAACTGCCGTCATCAAATGTTACCCAACCGAAATCAACTTCACCAGACTCGGAACATCAAACGCAACTCCCACTAATGAGGTTTTTTATTGATAAATATAAAAAAAATGTACATATTCCAATATGGAATGTACACCCAAAGAGGCTTTTTAGTATTCAACTAGAACGCCAACATAAAAACCAAAGACGTATTTTAAAATAAAAACTAGATACTTGTTGATTTTCCAGAAGCCCTGGAGTCCTCAGATCAATGGTTCTCAAACTCTAGCACATGTCTAAGCTAACAATCCTTTACACCGCATTGATACATGGATACAAAATAAACAAGAGCTTGCCCAACTCACCCGATGACCAGACGGAATCAGCTAGTCGGTTTCTAGCCTTGCTATGTACTTATCATAGAACTTCCCCGCTCGCTCGAGATCTCCAAGCTCAGTGTAGCAGTCAGCGATAGCCCCATATGCTTCTGTGCTACCAGCTTCCTCCCCGGATCGCTTAGCAATCTCCAAAACCTTGGAATGGTATTTTATTGCATCTTTATACTTTCCTTGTCTCTGGAGGGATGCCCCTGTACATCAAAATTACAAATAGATCATATAATTGAAATACACGCCAAAAGAAATTAGGAATATATGAAAACGTAAGATGAAAATCGCCCAATTCCAATATAATTTAACGGTGATTATACAAGGAAACTTCCTATACCGATACCGTTTACTGAGAAAATAACTTGGTTCGGACAACGCTCTTGTGTTATTGCCATATAAACACAATCTATACATTCCCAATCATATGGCCGATTGTATATGCACAGATTTTTCCACGTGGTGCACAAATCCTCCGGTACATGTCCTATACATTAACCTCATAAAGGAAATGTATGATAGGGCTTTATCTTGTTTAAGGACCCCGTCTGAGAAGACTGACTATTTTGACATCAACATTGGTTTACATCAAGGTTCAACTTTGAGTTCATCTCTTTTTACTTTGATTATGGACGAGTTGACAAGTCACATTCAGGATGAGTTACCTTGGTGTATGTTATTTGCTGATGATATTGTGTTGATTGACGAGACTAGAGATGGAGTAAATGAGAAGCTTGAGGTCTGGAGACATGCATTGGAGACTAAAGGATTTCGTATAAGTAGGGCTAAGACGGAATATATGGAGTGCACCTTTGATGGAAGCAATGGTGAAGGAATTGAGGTGAAGATTGGTGACAATAACACTTGGAAGAGAGATTCTTTTAGATATCTGGGATCTATTTCGCAACAGAATGGGGAATTGATGGAGATGTTACTAATAGAATAAATGCAGGCTGGCTAAAGTGGAGAAGAGACTCTGTTGTTCTCTGTGATAAGAAAAATCCTTTAAAAATTAAAGGAAAGTTTTACAAAGCAGCCGTGAGACCTGCTATGCTCTATGAATCTGAATGTTGGCCCGTGAACCATAGACATGTGCAGAGAATGGTTGTAGCAGAAATGAAAATGCTAAGGTGGATGTGTGGACACACACATAAAGATCGGATTTGGAATGATGCAATCAGAAAGAAAGTTGGTGTAGCTCCGATCGAGGATAAGATACGAGAAAACCGCTTAAGATGGTTTGGTCATTTGCAAATAAGATCAACGGATGCACCAGTTAGGAGATGCGAGTGTTGGAATGTTGAGATGCTAGGAGAGGGCAAGGACGGCCTAAGAAGTGTTGGAAAAAGACTATACGAAGGGATCTTGGTTTTTGGGATATAAGCCCGAGATTGACCCAAGATAGATCTGAATGGAGGCGAAGAATCCATATAACTGACCCTACTTAATTGTGAGAAAAGGCTTTGTTTTTGTTGTGGTGCACAAATCCCCCTATATGTACGATGGGGAAATAGTCGCGCCCAGTAGTCTCCACATGTAACCCATGACCTCATGGTCTCACGAAAATAACCTTTTGTCAAGGCTCCTGTTGTATTACAACTGGAAACAACGATTTGCAGAGCATCTCCCAAAGCAGTTTATATAGTATTAATTTTACAAGAAACAAACGATTTGCGCGGAAAGGAAATATTTACCATAGTAATGAAAGAATAAGAAGACAAGTGAGAAGTGAGAAGTCGGACCTAAGCCTCTGGCAGCCTTCTTTTCCTCGGTGTGATCTCCAAGACTAACTGCGATATCAAATGCAGCTTTGAATTCCTGGAAAGCCCTATCTGGATTTTGAATCCTCAAGTACTTTTTTCCTTCCCTTAACTTCGCAATCAGTTGCTCTTTCCTTGGATCTACTATAACGTCTGCTTCAGCAATCCTACCCACCGGTGCGTAACTTAACTGAGGTGCGTACGATTCTATTTTTGCTTGACGTCTTAGAGCGGCATTTATCTGCCGTAGCTGATCATTTAGTCGAGCCAATTCAGCTTTCCTTTGTCGGGCAAGCAAACCTGCAAGCAAAAGGAAGTTCTATATGCATATGGATGTTCAATAATTGCTGGTTTTTGTTTTCATCCAGATGCTGAAAATAACAAAAAAAATTGGAAAACTGAGATGTAGCCTAAGGTAGAAATAAACTTACAGATATGAACATGGTACAAACTCCACACTTTTGAAGTTCTTTATATTGTAACATTTACGGTGTTCCATAGAAAAAGGGGGCACAAAAAAGAACATTGTGCTATCTTATTTTGACCTCGAGCAATGAGTTGCTTGGGCTAAGCAACGTCAAGCATTTTCACGCAGAAAAAGAGGCAGGTTACATGGATGTATTGCCTTCAATCGGATCTACTTTCCATATTTTTTTAAAAAGAAATCCTTTATAGTGTTCTATAGAAAAAGGATCTACTTTCCATATACAGTAACTAGTGTTCATTAGAAAAAAGAGCAAAAAAAGAACCTACTGCTATCTTATTTTGACCTCAAGCAATGAGTTTGTGGCAAGCATCACAAAGCGGTTTCATGCGTCATATATGAAAGACGGATATGTTGTCTCAAACAGGTCTAGATTGAGTCATACCCTGGCATGCAGTGCTAAATCACACTGACTTCAGAGAGGACAGCACAACAAATTTCCCCAAAAGTACCATCAAAATCACTATCACTAGAGATTCGTGATCATGGTCCCCATTTTGTTGTGAAGCTATTTTTCCAGAAACATTTCTATTTTTAAAGTATTAATTTCCTCTCTTTTTGGCCCATAAGGTTGACTTCTGCATACCAGCAAAAAAATCGAATATATTAAAAATTGGAATTGTTGGTTTTTTTCACATTTAAACAAAAACCTTAAGTATACAAGACATTTGCAAAAGTCGATAGTCGGTTGGGTTGCTCTGGAACAATTAAGAGATGCTCTGAAAGAAATAACCAAGGATTAATCGACAGTTTGACGACTAAACAGATTTAATTGGACTTTAATCGATTTTGTATTTTTTTTGAATTATTTTAAATATATAAATCAATTTTTTATATTCTTATATATACATAGATTTGTACATTTTTTATACTATCGTAAATGAAATAAAAGAAATAACTAAATACAGATGAAATATTAAACATCTTAGATTAAGTTTACTTTGAAGAAAAGCACAAAAAAAGTATATCGATGTAAAAGTTGCCCAATTAGTCGACCATCTAGGATGACTAATCAGACTAGTCCTAGTTCAGAGGCCCATTAGTGAAGTTCACTTTCGACATCTCTAATTCTCTGCAGCCCCCATAGTGTTCTCCTATATCTACAGTATCACCATAAAAAGACCAAGGACATGGCGTCCACGTCCTCGTCCCCATTCCTCTTGCAAGACTAAAGGATTCGACTGAAGGTGCTCAATACTCTATCTACTAGGCCATATTAAAGGCAAATTTGCATTTGATATATCCATTCTTTTGAAATAGTTGGCAACCAATCTGTGGTCCCATGCTAGAATTTTAGCATGCATCAGAACACCAGTATACCGAAACAACCTATGTGGAAAGCTAGAATGCGGAAGCGTAATATGAGAAAAATATAATAAACATGACACCGAGACTTTAGGTGGAACTCTACTCTGTGAGGAGTGGGATGAAACAACGGGAAAACGCCTCAAAGAGCTTGTATTTTCTATTCATTTTTCTCATCTGATACAATGGATGCTGGGCTTCTTATATAGCCCCTACTGACTTTCCAAGTCCCACAACTAGCAGATGTGGGACTAAACCACTAGATGTGGCAATTGGACCCTAGAAGGATCCAATTACCCATCTACACATGGCGCATATACTCCATCACTCTCCCTCAAGCAGGAGCATGCAATGCTCAGCCGGGACAAATAGAAAGAAATCTCAAACTCACAATACAAGGTACTACAGACAATATCAACTTAACGCATACTCTACTGTCGGTTGTTGTCGAGGACACTACTTCTCATGTTGTGCTGGTGAGGAGGAATCAAAGGGCTAGAGTGTGAGTCGAACCGGGTCTCCTCATTGGAGAACATGTGCTATGTACTGCGTATATCAGTCACTGAAACTGGAATGAGTCTCCACCTAGAGAACTATGGCCCGCAACTACTCCATCTCTCTGAAGGGCCGAACTGGAAAAGGCTGTGGAAACATCCTCGTCGGAGTCCACGGTTACTGGAATGGAGTTTAAAAGTCTCCTCGTCGGAGAACTGGGTCTCCCCCATATTGGCTTAGAGAGTGGGATCTCTACTCTGGAATCCCTATGAAACCACATGAAAATCCTAGCCCATAATGGGAATAGAGAATGGGATCTCTACTATGGAGTCCCTATTGATCACATGAAAATCCTGAGCCGACGAAATCAAATATGGGGACCTCACAAATGTTGATCGCATACATGTGCGTATCAAACAACAGAATCTGAAACAAACTGAACACAGAGTATGAATATGAACTGTAGAGTCTGAAATGTTGCCTGGAATCTAAATTGGAGAATCTGAATATGAGTCATAGAACTCTATACAATACTCTCCCTTTCTCCTATACTGGTCAGAATAGATGACATCGACCAAGTTGGGAGAAGACTTGAAGATGGGGATTATAAAAAAACCAATAAGCCTTCACAAATTTTTTTCTTTCGACTTTTCTTCTTCCTTCTTTTTTTTCAAATCATTTTTTCATCAAGATTTTTTTGTACGATCCTTTTTATCCCAGCTATTTTTTAGATGTCTCTCTTTTTTTATATGCGTACGATTTTTTTATACGCATCCTTTAACAAAATAATCTTCCTTTTTTGTAGTAAAGTAGCAGTTCGACAAAATAATAAAAATTGCCTTCCTGCTATTTAAGGTTCCCCTCGTGGAAACCCAAATCATGAACCTGCGCCGCTCCCAATGGAGCAGCTCCCATATCGGCGCAGCCAGTGTTGAGGGCCTGGAGATCAGAGGAGCAGCCACTGGAGGATCATCGTCGTGAGCATCTCGTTGATCTGGATCCTCTTCATTTTGTTGGAGAGGAGATCAACTGATCTGCAGACCCTGCACTCGATGGCCTCCACCTCCGCTTCCAATGCTTGCAGGTCGCACAGGCTCTTGTGTGTGAGGGTCCTCGCCGAGGATGTTGCCACCACCACCTCGAAGGGGGTCGACCCCCATGGAGATGTGCACGAGAATGATGTTGCACAACGCATCACCACCTCCACGACTGAGAACGATGCCGCGTATTGGAGGTGTCGCTTGGGGGTTGCGCATAGTCATGGCTAGTTGTACGAGTGTCTGGGGTGTGTTGGCTATCAGGGTTGCCGCCTCTCTTGGGAAGGAGGAGTTTACTTCAATTTAAGGCGTCAATTGATAGTCGAACGCTTCCTTTTGCTTGATGGGGCTTAATGTATGTTTGTCTGGCTGAGGAGATATTTGGTTGAAGATGATGGAAGACCTTCATATCTTTGAATATGGAACTAGTGATTTTTGGTGCACTGCAGAACTTCTTCAGCCATCATTAGGGTTTCATAAAGAAACCCAACAAGAACATGGAGATGATCAGACTGACATTGGCATTAACAGTGGAGAATTAGGGTTTCGAGAAACCATAGAAGTGAATCTCAAGCTTGATCACTAACATGAATGATAATTCAAAATAATAATCCCCAATCACAAATCTTCAAGAACATAAGACTAATCTTCATAAACAAAAATCCAACAATCGAACCTGCTTTGATATCATGTGGAAAACTAGAATGTGGAAGCGTAATATCAGAGAAATAGAATAAACATAAGAACACCGGGATTTTACATGGAACCCTACCCCGTGAGGAGTGGGATGAAACCACAGGAGAACGCCTCAAAGGGCTTGTATTTTTATTCACTTTTCTCATCTGATACAATGGGTGTGGGGCTTCTTATATATCCCCCACTGACTTTCCAAATCTCACAACTAGTAGATGTGGGACTAAACCAGTGGACGTCGTAATTGGACCCTGGAGGGATCCAATTACCCATCTACACATGACACATATACTTCAACAACCTACAATAGATAAACATAAAAAGTTAGTCCCTCACAATGACTACCTCTTTTTAACATTTCAAAGCCTTTTATACACTGAAATTGCCCAAGGACCGAGGTCCAAAAAGTGCTTGGGCCTCGTACTTAGTAAAGCCGACTCTAGTAGATACATATATCTTTCCTTCAGATGGGGAGGGGCTCCGAAACAAGGGGATTTCCCCTTCTCAATTGAGCATGGACCTGAGGTTGTACAAGTATTCCACGAGATTTCGAGACATGTGTGAGTGAGTTGACTTTCAGTATTACAATCTACTTGTGTTGTTCTGAACGTCTTCTTTTAAAGAGCTTGTTCTGGCCCACTGGTTAGATATCTTAAGACGTCAAGAGACTAACTTGATGCAAATGGCCTGCCCTAGTAAGAGGAGGAAGGATTAATGATTTACCTGATGTGAGATCTCACATTCTTAGAAGAAGCCTAGATGTTGTCGGATTGTCAACATTTAGTGCCTTCTAGATTCTTATCCAAGACTTGTGCCATTTGATGATGCCACATAACTGTCGTGATCGTCACCAACTATCGAAGGCGGTAGATCAGACTGATCGAGACACAATCATCCATACAACTATACCTGACGCGTGCGGAGTTGGCACCGGACGAGGACGTCAGGGAGGGGGGGCAGACTGAGCAAGTACGAGAAATTGGCCCTGCTCCACTTTCTCAAAAGGGTCAAGGTATTTCGCTACTCAACTGGTCCCATAGTCAAACATAAAACCGCTACTAATTAGCAGAGAAGAAAGCTACGGATGATTTTCCAAGGCGGGTCCTATATTGTACAGCAATTGTGTAGGACATAGTAGCAGAGTTCTACGAATGAAGGGCAAAGGGGCTACAAAAACATGACAACAAAGACCTCAGTCGAATGCAAGAGCTTCCTTAACTAGATTATAATGCTTTTATAAGAATTTCTACCTGACCTCTTTTACTTACCAGTGAGAGTTCATTGTTCGGTTTCATGCTCATGAAACCTCTGCCACCCTGACTTTTGGTTGAGACACTTTGGCTACAGGGTTGACGAATGACGATGCATGAGATGTCATTGGTAGTTGGGATCATAGTCGGCAATATCGTGATATATCGACTAGATATCGGTATCGACGAGATGGTGCCGATATTCATATAGATGTCCTTTTCCAAGATATCGACTCAGCAAGATATCGGCGTATATCATCCTATCGCTCGCAACTGAATGATTTCAGTATAAAATATCTCGGATATCCATCGATATCGTCGATATTTCGCCGATATCTATATATATAATTGATATTACCCTTGTAAGATTGATTTCACTAGTTATTTTGCTACTCCTAGTATTAAAACACATTATGAATGATATATTTTGCCAGCGAGACCCCAATCTGGTAGGGTATGATGCTATTGGGGGGTGCATACGACGGTTCTTCAAGTGGTGGACTTCGTCCTCTTTGGCAATAGAGATGAAAACAAGTCTAATGTTGATCAAGTTAGAATCACGGGACCAGAATACATCTTAACAATCAACAGTCAGCTCAACTATCGGCATTAACAGCCAGTGATTTGTATGATATAATGTGTATTAATGTGCTAAATACACCCCATTCTTGCATATAAACGTATATTTTGTATGTTATTTATTGTTTTAATAACTAAGATAATCTTAATTCGTGAAAAAAATCACTTTTTATGCTATTTTCGATCAGGCGGACCGACACGATATCGATATTTCCTACCTTGCCCTCTACGGAACTCTTGGTTCTAAACCCCTCATGACTAGATAATTTCTTTTACAATATTGCATTATTTACATTTTTTCATTTATTTTTGCGAATAGATAAATATTTATACCAAAGAAACATTGTCTCATTAATCATTATGTACATTTTTTGAATCAAATGACTCATCTCGATGCCATTCATTGTCTTTCATGAACAAAACGAATGTTCTAAGTGTGTTCAACTTAGCTACTTTGATTTCAATTCCAATATTTAATAATCACCACTCAACATTAACAACGATATGTTCGATATGACTGATATGTGCTATATAAGGGTCATAGATGATCTATGTTGCATCTAAGTGTATATTTGTAAGTTATTTAATGTTTAAGAACTTGGATTAAATCCATTTCCAATATCTGTAAGTCAATAATCAAGAACCCCTCTAATGGTCTGGTGGTAGAAGCAGTGGCTCCCACTTTAAAGGACCAGGGTTCGAATCCTACTAGTAAAAAAAAGTCAATAATCAACATTAACATCGATATATTCAATATGACCGATATGTGCGATATATGGGGTATACTGATATGTGCGACATATGAGGTATAAATGACCAATATGCGTGATATAAGTGTGTATTTGTAGGTTATTTGTTGTTTTAACATCTTCAATGATCTTAGTTTATGAAAAAAATGGTAAAAATGGCTTTTTTGAACCATTTCCGACATTTACACCGATATCATCGATATATCGGCGATATATCCCGATATATCCTTTTCCGGGCAGGCCGATCGATATTTCCTACCTTGGTTGGAAGGTGAAACCTAGACCGACCTTTTTTACAGGATCTCAAGTCCAGTCTTCAAGGACGCCGCGTCATAGCACCAAACCCCTAAAGCCACTTGAAAGTTAAAAATATTACTTAGTGCAATAACTGCAGGTCTTCCTCTAGCATCAGACAAGCCCCTGTGACATCTTTAAAATCCAAACCTCAGCATTTATTGCACCTGCCCACCTTTATAACAAGAAATCCCAGCATTCTTCTCTGCAAGTACCATTAACCATAGGAAACTCATAGTCAGGAACCCAATCCAGGCCAGTCATGTCAAAATTTGAAACTACTTCAATTGCCTAAGACGTACGGCCAATACTAATAGAGATGATGCAGTATATACCCCTTCAAAGCAAGCATATCTCAAGAAAAAAAGTCCTCAGATTTCAAAAAGTTGGCATGGGGGAAGCATATTGTTTCCCATCAAATTCCGCATATTTTTCATAGGCTTCATCCATTAAGGTCACCGAAGATGTTCCAATTAGTCAATGTGACCAACGCAATTTGGAGGGACACACCTGATATTGAAAATCGCCTATTTCTGTCATTGAATTGGCTGGGAAAAATAATCTAATATTCATCCGATTAAATGAGCCGACATGAAGGCGATATCCTTAGCTGAAATCCAACTCCCAAAACGCTATCTCACAGTTATGGGGTCACTAATCTGCAGAATTCACTCCTCCCTGCCTTGCTTTCCTCTCTGTCATAACAACCACGCTAAGGATTGTGGGCCTGTGGCCTTTCCTTTATTATGGAAGATATTTCTTGATTATCTCATCTCATGTTCTAGTAATAAATCGTCTTACCAACTTGTCTAACATGTGAATGCCTTTAGTTAGGATACATGCCATTTTACATGGATTTTGTATGACTCGATTCTACAATTATATATTAACATTAAAATATTAACTTATTCCTACGTTGTCAACGACCCTTCAAGAAATCCACCTACAGTATCAGGTTAAGCCTATATGAATGACTTGTTATCACCCTCAAAGATTACAATAACTGAGGTTTCCCAGCAGGCTAGGTATAACTATATGATGAGGAATAGTGAATTAATCTTTGCTGATATGCTGAACAGAAATTACTAGTTAGATTCTTACTTGAGTAATACCAACTACCAAGAAGGAAGGTGATAGTAAGATTACAGCCCCTTTGGTTTACTGGAATACTCCTAAGATTTCTGCATAATAATAGCATAGTGGTCAAATCAGCATAGCAACTAGCAAAGCTAGAAACAAGGGGCCTAGCGTGAGAAGAGATGTGTCAGGCCTGACCTTTGGGACAAGGGGAATGAACATCCTCAGTGGGTGCTTTCCTAAAAGAAGACGAAAGAAATAGGAGGAGAAAAAAGTTGGCAAGTTTCTGTAGGATATGCTCACACAGTCACTAATCCACAAATACTTCTTCGTCGATTTGTTGAAGGTCTTTGCCCTTACCCCAGGCTAGGAGTAAAGTCATTGATTGATATTCTTTTCAACTTGCTTTGCACTATACCCTGTTTGGGGATATAATTACCTAATTCACTACTATGCTAACTTATTTTCTTTTGACTCAACTTCAACACTAATTAGTTGAGAATACATTTGACATTATCAACATCTATATTAATTCATTTTTTTCATGTGGCTAGACACTATTGTGTGCATTCTCTTAGAAATGGCTTATGTTGTCAGGTTAGACTTGAAGCCATTATCGAAAGACTTTAATTAGACTGAGGGAGGGAAGCAACTGGCGAAACGGTGGACTGATTCTTTATTCTATTCAATCGACAACTATACCATAGAGAATCTTGTTTTTTTGGATTAATCAGATACTAAGCAGTGGCAAGGGGTGTGCGGGCGGGTACCCGACTTGTTCAACCATGGCCCGCCACGACCTGTCATTACTAGGTTAACAGGTCGACCCATTCAACCATGGCCTGCCCCGACCCGTCATTTGGGGCAGATACCCACGGATCACTACCGCAAAAATCTGCACCCATAAAATCAGCATCAAGATAAAATGCATGTGTAAGCTGTATATATTCGTGAAATTTAAATTAACTGGAATTCCACCAGGTATTAAAATTAACTGGGAACAACTGGAATGTATACATGAATGTTACTGAAATGCCGATACTGTGAAGCTGTTCTGGAAGGAGATCATGCTGTGCATCGTGTGGTGTGCTCTCATGGTGCCCGTCGTCCTTGCTATCCAGAGTAATGAAGGAAACCCCGCTGCCTACAAGTTTGCAGTTTCTCTCGCTGTCGGGACATGCATCATAGGCATCTTCGGCGTGGCCTCCTTCGTCGTCTTTTGCGTCAAGAGCTACTCCCATGCCGACAACTTGCCGCTCGGGAGCCACGTTGTTCTCAGCATCGTATGAAGAACTTGAAAGGAGTTGGCGTGAACCTTCGATTATTTTAATTGTTTGGGGATTATGTGCATTGTTAATAATAACTTAGGAATTGTATTAATCTTAATCATTCTTACTTAAATGAGTTGACATCATATTAATTATTCACGTGTTTATTGTAAAGTTTGCTTTGCGAGTTTGGATTTATTATATAAGATCTTCCAGACCTAATTGTATGATATATATCATATTAAATTAATTGGGTGTTTAAATTGTTTGATGATGACACCCAATCCAAGGTGTAATATTCAGATTTGGGACAGGCTCCCGTTCGGGTACCCACAAGAAAGTAAGTTTTTCAAACTCATATCGGCATGGGTATTAAGTTTCAGACCCAAATCCATGTACAAATATAAACGAGATGGATTTTGGATCCTTAAATAGAGTGGGTTTCGATTAGGTACCTGATGAATAGTCCAGATACCATAATCAAAGGATACAACGCCGAGCGAGTAGAGATCAAGAAATTAACATTACTTGGTTAAATAGGTTGCTTTACAATCAATTCTGAACCATCTGATAGATGTAACATCCAGGAAAATGCACTAAGGAGAATTCCCATCACTGGTGAGCATTTCAGTGGTAGACGAACAAGGACGTGGGGTGACAAACCCAGGGATTCACGGGTCGCCCCATGGGTATCCGATTCCGACCGGGTTGGTGCCCCGAAATCGACGGGTTACGTCACAATGGGTACTCGTCCCGTAATAGTATATTGGATATTAGTGGTTTTAAGGTCAGTCTTTATGGATCGGTCAGTTATCCGTCCAACCCAAAAACCATGCACATCCCTAATACTCTAATGATGTATATAAGGAAAATCACGCGCATCCTTATAACCCCAAACTCAAGTTTTTTTATCATTACCCCTGGCTCACATGGAGTATCCTACACCTTCCAACCGTGAATAAATATATACAAAGGAGATGGTTTGGGCATTAGCAAGATGGTCATCTAGTTAGCTCTAAATCCAACCCAATCACATCATAGAGATTCAGATATTTTAAATATCCATTTGCTCACATTTTTTATATCTAGTAATTTATTATCGGCAAAACAAGTTTTCAAAGAGGATTTTAACACCTATGCATTCTTGCATCCATGCAAATTATTCAGCGTTTCCCGCAACACGAAGGGAAGGAGCTATTAGCCTTCATGGGATGAAAGGCATGGGATAAAAGGCAAGGAAAGTTGCTTTACATGAGAAGACAAGGTCGCCAAGAACTCACTACTGAGTTGTGACTCATTCCTTTCCCTGTTGAGGGTGTGCGCACTTCCCTCAAGGCTTACGTCTCACCTCAACAACGAAAACGGTCTAGATTAGCCTTGCATTTGTTGAACTTTGGAAACAACTCTTTAAACCCAACAACGAGTACCCCTTCCATAAAAAAGGGGAAGAGGTTAGACTTGGAAGGGTATGCACTTGATCCACAAAGGTCTAGAGTCTTCTAATACTAGCATAGCTACAAGGCCATCAATGGCAATGCCGAACTCCTAACTCGGATCCCTCAAGATTCCCTGAGGCTGAAAGAGAGTTCTCAAAGTGTCACCCATGGCAGTTGCACCCAAGTATCCCATATGAGTTTGAGGAAGTGCATCCCTCAAACAAAATGAGTTACTCTACACTGAGAGTAAACTGAGTTTAGGGCGAGGGGAAGCTCAAGTTTCCTGCCTAACCCTTCCTCCTGCCACATCATAAAACATGCTAACATCCTCATTTGTAAAAGAGGGCTTGTGTTTGTTAAACCACGGCCATGATGAATGCCAATTATGTAAGGATTGAGCTCAGCATGGAAGGACGATAAGTGCCAGACGCACTGCAAACAATGTTGCAGAAGTCAGTATTCGATATTCAGTCGGAGGGGTCACTGAATTGAGAATAATCGGTACTCGAGTGACTATCCTGAATTATTTGATTTTGTATTTTTTTTATTTTAAATATAAAAATTATTTCTGATACATTTATTCTTATATTTTTTATACATACACAATCAATTAACAAGAATCTAAGATAAAAGTGTAGTTCAACAAGATATGTAAATAGAATTTTGAAATTTGCAGTGATACCATGATAAATGGTCACCCTTAGGAATTAAAAATAAAAAAAACTTCAGTAGTCAATCACCAGTCGGACAAATAGTCGGCCAATCGATCATTCGGTTGGGTCAACTATTGGCCGACTAGAGGTACATGCTACGTGAGAGAGCATCCTGCAAAGCTAATTGCCACTGTCACGTCATATCCATTATCATGAACCTAATGGTGTGGAGCATGGCCTAAACATGAAGGAAAAATGCTACCAACAACCCCTTGCATATCACACTTCCAGGAAAACCTACTTACCACATCATCTGCTTAACTAATCAGAGCACGCCACAAGGAAACCCATAATGGGAGTAAAAATAGCAACGAAACACATTCTTAGCAAAATGGAAAATGAAATCTTGGCACTCCGAATTCATACATATACCCTCAAGGTGACTTATCATAGACTTCTCATTTTGTATCATATATAAAGGATAAACCCTCTTCTTATAGGGATCGGTTCCTGCAAAATTGATCTAGCAACGCTCTTCTCTAAGAGAGAAGAGCACTTATAACTACAAATATCTCAACCTCTCTTCCTTAAGACAATTGATGTCCAAGATCCACTATATGTCATAGTACAAGATTCAACGTCGAATTCCCAAGAAAACTTACAAAAACCTAATAAAATATTGGTGCTCACAATTGCATTTGGTAGAGATCATGTCACCACCTTTTTCTCCATTTGTTGAGCATAGAAGAAAAGACCTCCTAATTCTCCCCTCCTCGACATCAATAATCATGTCGAGCTATAGTTCTATTACATAAATTATGCAATAAGCTTTTTAACATAACATGAAGTCATTAGATATGATAGAGTTGCAGCACATATACATATATATACATACACAGAGGCATAATCAACCATATTCCTCCCACATTGGGTATTAGAACAAGTCAAACTAACCAAAACCAATCCCTATACCATATCAAGTAGATGTCAGTTACTTGGAGTTATTGCCTTCATTTTGGTCCATCTTGGGGACCTCAATTTTGCTTCAAGTAAGAAAGATCATATTGATGCCTTCTTGATCTCTCTTGCAAAGCACTTTTGTTCTCATACACTTACCCAGTGCATTGACTATCCTTACCTACAAGTGTAGAAATGATGTGATCTGAGCCCAAAATAAATATGATTCATGCATTCTCCCAAACGTTGTAATGAACTCAAGATTTTAGAGGTTCTTGGAAGGTCTCAACTTCCTTTCTCTCCACCCAATCTTAAATATAGTGTCATCAATATCATCACCAATATAAAAAGCCGCTCCAACCCTTCTCACCTCAGCCATCGCCACCCCTCCACTCCTTTCACATTCACACCATCCCCATCTCCAAACCATTAACCACCCACCCTAAATCCCCAACACAGACACAAGCCTTGTCATTAAACCCCCAACCCACCCTTTGTGCCACCGTTTAAGTTCCCACTTCCCACCCAGTTGCACAATGCTCCCATCACTGTACTGCCATCCCTTCTTATCAATGGCACCTTCCATTGTCTTTGATGCCACTTGATGGCTGACTTTGTGATTTCTCATTGGACCAACCCCTTTCTTCCTCCACTCTTTTCTCCCTCTTGGTTCAACTTAATCTCAATTTTCTTGTATTTATTTTTTTCTTCTTTCTTTTTTCTGTTTGAGGCTACCATCGGAGGGTTTAATTTTGATATAACTCATGTTAATTGTGCATTGGCATAAATAAATTTTTTTTTTGGAATGGAATATCATATCCTGGTTTTCGCTTACTCGACTCCACCTCTTAGGTTTGTACCAGTAAACCATCTTAAACAAATATACATCCTAATCAGAAAATGCATTGATTGCACTAATTTAAGCCATGAAAAACACATTGAAATGCACAATGCACACTTAAATTTTCAGATCAAAACTCATGTCACTGCTAGATAACAGATGCATCTAATAACGGTGATGAACACATTTTGACTGCTAAATTAAAATTCCTTCATCATTTCTATAGGTTAACTACATTTAAAAGACTTAAAAAAACTATATCTGAATGAGGGCAATGAAAAGTTGCCTTACCCCCTACAGTAGCACCAATAAATGCGATAGCAAAAAGAATGGGCATGTTGAAAAATGGATTGTCTTCTTCACATGTTTCTGCCAGTGCCTTGAATGGAAGAATCAGCATGGATGCATTTGCAGCAAATAAAGCCTTCAGACCACTGCTTCCCTGCAGATATAGACTTCAATAAGTATCTGGATGTTAGATGTTATAAAAGATCTATAAACAATATGCTGATCTGAAATAATAAATTAGTTTACCAATTTGGGCAACGATGAAAATCGTGAATGTTGGGGCTCATATTAATATGCTAAATTTCTCTTGAAGTGTAAGTAGTCTCCTTGAAGTGGAGAATTAAAACTTCAGTAACAACTATCTAAATTAAATAGCCATGAAACAAAGGAAAACTCACCATCATACCTTGTGAAGCGAAATGTACTTGGTGGTCAAAATGACATTCATGTGCATTATGATCAGAAGCCGATGACTGAATAGTTGATATCCATTTAGTCTTTGCAGATAAAATGTGAAACCCAGTGGTTTTGCTGACGAACAATTCAACCCTTTGTCTTCGAAAAGTTGATTCACCTACAAGTAGTGTGACTATTAAACATTATACAGCTAGCAATCACAGCAATCCATCATTAGGAGGTCCTAATACAAGCTTAATCCATGAAGGCAACATGGACAAGCATGTCCGTTGTTTCCCATTTTTATCACAAGAATAAGCCATCAAACATGAATGATGCATCATGCATGTGAAAGGTTGCCCACAAGTGTAATTAAGAGAATGTGACGTTCTGATCCCATTCATTGAAAACTAACTAGTGTTTTGTGATTTCATTCATTCATCATGCATCAGTATACAAGTCCAAGAAATTCTTGGTGAGCAAGTAAACTTATTCCAATAAGGGGAAGCTCATAAACTAACGGAATACTCAGACTGGACAACTCAAGTGGATGATTCACAGAGAGAAAAGGCTCTGGAAACTCCAGCTACCCATTATCGCATGACACTCACGTATAAGTTATTGCACATGAGCCACTCGAGCACAACCAGTAATCCATAATCATCCATGTGTCGACAAACAGGTCCCTCCATACAACCAGCCATAGTACAAGATAATGTGTCGAGTAATCTACCCAGAATGTCCAACATAAGTACAACTGCCTGAAATTTTATGTTTCATTGCCCAACAATATAATTAGTATTGAATTACACGTAGGCCAAATACTTTGCGAGGTAAATACTGTAGAGATAAAGGACACCATCCCAAGATATAAGAAGTCCGGAAGTTCGAAGAATGAAAGCCTTGTACTTCAGATTGACCCTTTCTCGACAGTCATTTTTCATTATTTCAATTGAAACTTTCCATAAAACACTTCTCAAAAGTTTAATGTTTCCAGAACTACAATAATCAAAACATTTTTTTTCAAAAAAAAAAGATAAACCTCGTCCTAGTATCCCATTTCAAGACCACTTCCAACCCTTCTACAATCGTACATTCAGATGTGAAGTAATTTTCAACGAATTTACATCTAGAAGTACAGAATTGCCTTCAATTTGCTTTGAGAACATTTCTACTATCCAACATTTGAACTCGTCAACTTATCCACTTCTCCCGACATCGCAATCAGATGGAACAACAACCGGATTCACAACGCGCGAGCAGCGAAATCGTAAGAAGAACAACTCACGAAGAGCGCGATCAGGGGCGGAGAGGAGCGCATGTGGAGATCGCCGGAGATCGGAGGCGCGATCTGGAGCGGAGGCGGGCGCACAGTTAGGGCAGCGCAGGAGAAGCGCCATGGGAGATGGAGACGAGGAGAGAGAACGACACTCGGATGGGGAGATAAGCGGATGATTGTGGATTTCCTGATGAGGGCGTCGAGAGTGCTATTTAAACCACCTGTCACCCAATGGTGGAAAGAGGCGGGCGGAGTGGAGGGAGGGAGGACAGTGGGCGTTAAAAAGAGGAGCCTGTGGGTCGGATGTAGGAGGCTCGGTTTGGGCTTAATTAAGCCAAGATGTGAGCTCACCGAAGCGCCCTTTGCTTGGAATTGAGGGAGCGCAAACTGCAGTGCTGTAAAAAAATTGTTCAGATGGTTTTTTTTAAAAAAGGGATGATTTTTACAATGGTCATCTTATGAGGTTTTCCAATAACACTTGTATCCTTAACTATTTTGCAAATACACTTGTGCCCATAAAATATGTAGGTTCCATGAAGAGCTTGATGTGCAACTTATCGAATATCCTAATTCCAGACATCCAAAATGAATAAGAGGATACATTAAGATTATATGATAATTTTGGTCCAATCACTCCAACATACATTAGATGCACTGTCTTCACATTACAACAGATTATCCTCTTCCTTATTTTCACATTACAGTAGATGATCGTCGTCCTTGAACGATGGTCAGAGGTGTTCGAACTCTACTCCTAAACATTGCACCCATCCAACCACCTTCATTCGTTATAGAGCAGGTATCCCTTCTCCTCCTTTTTTTTAAATTTATTTTCGATTTCATCTCCTTGATCTTTCTCTTCGCCAATTTTACATTTCGACCCATTCTAGGTAAAACTTTGCATTTTTCTTCCTCACTCGTCATCTCTAACCTAATACATGATGAATATGTGATTCATCACTTTAAAAGTTGAAAATAGATCTTCTTCCCGAGTAATAAGTTGCATTTCCTCATTTATTATGCATTATTATCAGTCATGCACTTGTAGATAATATTCATATTTTATCATTCACATTGGCACTAAATAAAAAGCCAAGTTCCCTTGTAAATATCACTTGTATATTACCATAATTCTCATATTTTAATCTATTTTTCTTTAACTCAGAATTGAATAAAATTAATTTTATTATGTATATATTACTCACATTAATAAAGAAAAATATCAAAAAAATGATAACTTGTAAAATTGACCAATAAAATCCAAACCCTGTTTGAGACTAAGAGCCTTAAAACGTGAATATCTCTCTCATATAGTCTCCTATGGACCCTTACTCACTTTTGAATTAATATATGTTCAATTACTTCAAAACAAGATCAAATTCAAAAGAATTGGAGTTCATATGTGAAACTTGGTTTTGGGCCCCTATTGTATATTGTACATATATCCTTGTATTTCATTTATTTTATCTTTTTTTTATTTTATTAATTTTTTAAAAAATCCAAAAAATAGATTAAGTTGTAAATATTTCTTCCATACTTTCTCTAATTTTATTTTGACTTTTATCTTATTTAAAAATAAAAAATTGTAAAATACAAAAATTCAGTATTTTATATCTAAAAGATACCCCTAAATAACTTTTTGTACAAATGATTTATTTTGATTTTCGTTCCTTCACAAAAGTCATATATCTCGTCGAGACGAGCAACTTCCGTGTTGATGACTTTTTTATTTGACCTCTTTTGTTATTTATTTTTGATTTTTTTCTTACATTTAATTTTTTATTTTTCTGGGAGCGACACACGGCAGTTTCTGGAACCGCCACGTGTCACCATTATTTTTTACTTTTTTATTATTTATTTTACTACTTTATTATTTACTTTTTCCCTTTATTTATTATTTTAAATATTATTTATTTATTTACTAATTTTTTATTATTTTTTTATTATTTTTATATTTATTTATTTATTTTCTTTTTTAAATATAATTTTTATATTTCTCTTCCATTTTTATTTTCTTTTCTTTTCATTATTTTTAGTACCCTACTTATTTTATTTCTCTTTCTCTTCTCCTTTTACTTATTCTCCACTCCAACTTCCCACCCAAGCCACCTTCTTTCTAACTTCCTCCTTCTTTTTATTCCCTTCTCCTCCTTCATTTTTCCCCATCCGTCATTTTGAGAGAAGAGAGGTCGAGCTCCTTTAACCTTCAAGTGACAGTTGTAGGACATGAGTTGAGCTATGACAACCTCAAAGGCGAGATTCGTGGCACCACTATTACCGTGTCACAAGCTTCCTATTAGGCCCGCTTAGATTTGAAGCATTCCAGCATCCTTCTCAAGGCCATGACAGGAGTCCAGCATAGCTGATTCATCCTCTAGAGAAATTCCATGTAAGTTCTCTATTTTTACTTTCTTATTTTTTTATCTAATGTCATCTATTTTTCGTGTTGTTATTCATCACACCATCACCACACACACACCACCTCATAATCAAAAATTTTTTACTTGTACATCATCATCTTCATCATACCATCACCATCACCATCAAATCATCTCCTCTTATTGTTTGATGTCGTGAGTTTGAAAACAAAAAAATTAAAAAAAATCAAAACACAACAGAACCAAGCAGCACAAAAAATATAAAAAATATAAAAAAGGAAAGCTAGTAGGTGACCGGCCTCCCATGCCCCCACCGCCGGCCACCGTCGCCCCCCGTAGTTGTCCGCTGGCGGCTGGCGCTTCCATCTCCCCTCGGCCGGCGCTTCCACCATGTCCAGCCGCTCGCACAATCGCTTTGCCCTCTGCATAACCCGAGAACCTCTAGTGGAGCCCTCCACCTCGCTCCGAGAATCGCTCTCGAGCCCATCATGCTCAGAACAACCCGTGTTGCCGCCACGCGACTGCGGTCGTCGCGCGCCCAGCCCACCGTGTGCCGCCAGCCCGCCATCCCTTGCCATCACCTTGCCTAGTCACCACCGCACCACACCCTAGATCCGGGTTCCAATCTTGGAACCCACTGATGAATCCACGATTCATCATCTTTATTCTTTTTTTAGCTTCATTTTCTTAGTCAAACACCTGTAAATACCCATTAATTCCATGAAATTACATTTGCATGCATTTGTTAAATATGCATTTTTACCGCTTTTTATACTCAAATAAAAGAATAAAGAAGAAAAGAAAAGGAAAAGAAAAATAAAGGTTGGGTTTATGAAATAAATGCAGACTGACCCGAACCCCGAGAGAAGGTCAAGACTTGACATGATCGGTCATGAATAAAATAGGGGGGATATGGTATTTAATTCAAAAATCTAAAAATAATTTGTAAATTTTTCCTTGTATATTTGTACAAAAATTACACTATTTTATTTGTATATAAATTGACCTCAAATTAAATATTTTTTAAACAAAAGTTGTAAATAAAAATGTGTTGTAAATAATAAAAATAATTGCAAAGCAAAATAATATACATATTACAAATAATCATACTCAGAAAAAGCTGTAAAGCGATACTTGAAATACCAATTATGGCTCCATACAAACTCAAATTGAATCAAATTCATTTCCATTGTACTCTAAATTAAATTATCTTTCAAATGGTTGCGTTTCATAATTTTTGGAGTTTGGTTGAAAAGTTGGTTTTTTTGGGTGGTTTGTGCAGTTTTACCACTTAGTTATTGTATATATTTATTCATATTTATTTTTTACACATAATGTATATAATTGTAAATATTATCTTCTTTATTAAAAATAAAAAAATAATTTAAAAATAAAATTAAAAAATCATTTAAAAATAATTTCCTTATTCGTAAATGTGTATATTATTCTATATGTATATAATACTTGTATACAATTAATTTCCTTACATAAAAATCACCAATAAATATTTAATATTAATTAATTAAATTAAATTAATTACGAAATTTGTATTTAATTATTTAATTATTTAATTTATTCATTTATTGATTTGAAAACATGCCTCGTATATAAAGATATAATTACATGCCTTAAATAGCCACCATTTGTGGCTAATTAATTTTTATAAATTAATTATTATATTTATCGAATCGACCCTCATCGAGGCCATCACAACGTGTCCAATCCCGAGGTGCGATCTAACTTTATTTTTCATCATTATTCTAGAGTAAATTTAGATTTCAAATTACAATCCTATAGTTGTTAAATTCTTAATCGTAGCTAATTCTCCATCCCGATTTAATCTGTGTCTGACACCGATATTTCATATATTTTTCCGATCTCTACACGTTCTCATTCTACCTCGCGCAACCTATCACTTTCGACTACATACGGTGGTCGGAGATCCGGATCTGTCTCCTGCTTCGCCAAGATCCGCAACCGTTCTCTTATTTATAAATAAAATAAATAAATAAAAAAGACACATAGTTGTTTTTATTCCCAACATTTATTTTGCAGGAAAATTATAATTATAAAATATTTTTATGTTTACAGATTCTGTTTTAAAAAAATTAAAAAAAAGTTTTTTTTCTTTCTTTCTTTCTCTGATTTACAATAAAAAATAAAAAAAATAAAATGGACGGGCGGCAGGGCCGCTGTTGTGCCACCCCTCGTCGTTCCGTCGTGCCGACTCCATCAACCATGACCAGCGTGATTGCGTCATTTCCTCCACCGACCCCCAGCGGCCCTCTGCCCATGGAACCGCACAACCAGCCTCATCTTCGCCTGTGCCTTCCTCCACCTGGGGCAGAGCCATTCCCCCAACATCGGGCGGTGGCCGTGCCTAGAACCGCCTCCATCGCTTCAACCACCGTGGCCTCCTCCAACCTGGCACCATCGTGTGCAGTGCTCCGCTTCCCTCCACACAGCCATCGCCTCTGCCCGCTCCGTGGGCGCTCCTCCCGATCCCGCCCGCGCGGCCTCTCCTCTACGACCACCAGTCGTGCGTGCATCGCCCTCCGCCCAACGAACCACCTCTGCCCACCACGCGAAAGGTCGCCGTCTGCGGCTTGGCATGGAAGAGAAGAGAGGGGCAGTGGCGGTCCCTTCCATCTTTTCTTTGGGCGTGGAACAGAGAGGAAGCCCTAATTTGAAAGTCTATATTTTTTTGGTAAATTGCACTACGCCCCTTGGAGTTTCCTGATATGGTGCAAAGCCTCAGCCGGGCCAAGCACGTGCCTTGCACGCATTCATTGGCTAAATTGAAGTCTTGTTCCGCAGTTTATTTTTATTATATTTTAATGCAAAAGCTCTAAATAATTGATATTCAGTCTTGTATGTCCAAACTGCTTATTGCCTTGTCTTCTCATTGAAATAAATGTGGTATTTGCTCTAAAAATTCTGTAAAAAATTGTGTAGACTCCTGCTTCATTGTATAAATTTTTCATTGCATTTCATTATTATTTGATATTTTTAAAAATTCAAAAACAGTGTCTTTTTCTCTGTCTGAACTTAAAAAAATAATAAAATTCAAAAATTGCTCTAAAAATTCCAAAAAAATAGATTAGTTGTATTTTATTTGCTTTATTTTCTGTGAAAGTTTTGTACGTTAATTATTTACAAAATCCAAAAAATTACAAAATATCAAAAATCTAAAAAAATTGTAGAAAATTCTAGAAAATTCCAAAATTTGTGATTCCAGTTTCTGTGTGTAGATATTTGTGTATACTTTGTATAAAAATCATTGCCAGAGGTTTTGAGCACTTAAAATTTTTGTAAATTGCAAATTACTCCAGGCTATGCACTGTTTACTATTTTCGACACTGTTTGTTTTTTATAAAATCAGAAAAAGATCATAAAATTCTCTAAAAATTACAAAAACATTTTAAAACCTATAAAATACAAAAACATTTTCTCTGGATTTTTCTTAGCATTTTTTATGACATTGAAAAATACAAAACAAGGTCTGTGTGCATATTTTATCTTGTGATCTTATTTGAAAACAAAAATAAATTGAAAAAGTTAACTTAATCGGTTGAGAGGTCACACATCGCTAGAGGTCTTATACAGTGCTAGCAGGATCCTTTGTGGCGGACAACGATCGACATCTGAGACCTTACTAAGATCTCTCTCTCTGATTAGTTAGCTATTTGTTCTTCACGATAAATAGAAGTTGCTCGTATAAGGCCGATTTCTTCGTACATCATATAGTTAGTTTCCTTTCAGTATTTAATTTTATACGCGGATCATATTGCATGTAGAGTGTTGGAGTAAGGTACGCATTTCTATCTCTGCATGCATCATTGTATTTCATCGTATATTGGCTTTTCTGATTTCCTCCCTTGATTTCACTCACATAATTCAAACAGGAAATTGGAACACTCGTTAGGCATTATTTTTGAAAAAAAATAAAAAAAAAGAGAAAATCAAAAATTAAAAATTGGGACCGCTAGTCAAACTTAGCCCTTAAAATTGAACGCAACTGATTCCTCGTTGTTTTGGGAGAGCAACCCCTCATTGTTTGCGCTTTTAGTTGCTCGCGTACACATTAAGGAGGAGTGCCCAAATCCCATTAAGCCTCCTAAGTGTTTGTACAACTTTTGTTTGATCACTAAACTCTAAAATTGAAAAGATAAAGACCGAACCCTCGCGGCCAGATTTGTGTTGAGTTGGTGAACTGAGGGTTTGCTTTGTGTTTGGATGTCTTTGGTGTGAGTTGGTTACGTTCATCTTCTCTACATCATTAGCAGTCACCTTCTATCTCCTTCACTCTCTTTATCTTATCCCACCCTCCCTCCCTTCTTTTCCCTCTCTTCATGACGGGCCATACTCCATTTCAGATGAATTTTGCGGCTTCTTCATTTCATTCCCATCATTCCTGCCCTCTCTATTGGGAGGTCGGAACTCCGACCGACATCCCATCATCTCCCTACACACCTTCCTATTTTGAGCATGACGTCTTAAGAGATGACACTCGAATAGTTCAGATTGACTAGATACAAGACACAGGTGGTCACCTTGCTGAGATAAGAGTGCATTCCATAGGAGATCACATGGAGTAGTCACGAGTTTTAGACGACTTCTATCCTGGGATGATGGATGAGTACCCAGATCAGGAAGCGCAGTCTGCTTCTACATTGAGTCCCTTCATTTTGGATTTAGGGCTCATCAATCTACTATCGATGTTTTCAAGGGGGGTGCATGAGGAGCCTTATTTGCATATCGATGAATTTGAGGAGTTTTGTGGATCACGATCATATTCTGATATCACTTCTTAGGAGCTGATGCTAATTACCTTCCCATTTTCACTTCAAGGTAGAGCAAGAGTTGGCACAGACGATCGGGAAGGAAGTTCGCTACGTGGGGAGATTTACGATCATTGTTCTTGCAGAGATTTTACCCCAACGTAGAGCAGACATGATGCGGTCTTGTATTCGAGATTTTTCAATTGACCCCCAGGAGCCATTGAGAGATTCATGGCGTAGATTTGTTGACCTATTGAGGATATTTCCAGGTCATGGAATCTCGACGACTGACCTTGTGCAAATCGCCATAAGGGGGATGACCGCAGAGCAGATTGCACTGTTAGTTACCTCGTGTGGTGGTTCACACCACATTCCCGACATGGATTTATTTGAGACCATCTTGAGAGAACTTTCAGACATTCCATATTCATCAGATGATTTATTCAGGACAACACATGAGGGTGATACGCGACCGGTTGAGTATGTGATATTTTATGTCGATTCAGACAACACAAACCTTTCAGAGGATGTGGATTCTACTACATTTCAAATGACAGGCGTGTTGACCTCCACTGTGAGTTCCTAGAGATGGACATTGGTTGAATTCCCGTTGGTTTTACAGCCAAATTTTGAGCTAGTCTCGCACTTTCACGTAGAAGATTCTTGGATTCTAGATTTGCTAGTATCCCAAGAAATGGAGGAGGAACCCACATCTCAGCCGTCCTTTCAGTCATTTCAGTATCCATGTCTAGTTGATTCAGTATCCATTCTTCAGAAGATCCTCTCAGATTCAGATACATATTTGGATCCATCTCATCATAGAGAGCTTGATAAGGGACACTATTTTGATTTGACAAACCTAGATACTCCTGTTTTTTAGCTGTGTGTCCTCCCACTTGATGAGGTCGATACATTTTTGGAGGATCAGATAATTGACAGCATTGTCGCAATTCGAGAATCAGATCTTGAGATGTTTACTGCTTCCGCGTTGTTGACTAGTGGCATGGCATGCCTCAGGTTGTTCAGATGTCGTTTACAGCTGATGAGTTACTTTGGTGCATGATGTTTGACAACAACGTAGATCCCCAATCACGATCTGATTCCCCATCTCTTACCGACAAGTCTACATCACTCCCTGAGGGTTATCTGTGGGAGGATGTATTATGTCCCTTGTACTCGATTTCACTGCCTAGACGTGATTCTGATTTGTCAGATCACGAGATCGAGCCGTCGGTTATTTTTTAGTTCATTTTTTCTCTCCTCGACGACCCTCGCGAGGATGAGCCGATTTCAAGAGATTCGATGTTGATTCTAATTTCTCTACCCTATATACATCGAACATCGAATATCTCCTGATCTTGGTCTTCCTTATCTATTCAAGATAGTGGCTGACGCGGAGGATTCCCTGACAGATCCTTCCTTCTCCACGTTCGATTTCTTGGGCTCCATCCATTCACTCCATTCAGACCTTGAGCCAATGATTTCTTTTGTGCTACCGGAGCCTGATTTCATTCTCCCATATCTCTACCCGGTAGCAGACTGATGAATCTCGTATTCATCACTCTAAATCTCATTTATTAAGCTCAAATCCCTAAAAATCAACAGCATTCTTGCATTTATTTTGCATAATTAGCATTCATGCATGTTTCCATAAGAATGACATTTTAGCACAAAAATCTGCATAAAATAAGAAGCCAAAAATCCAAGCCAAAATGACCTGCAAATAGCCTAACTTCCCGGATTTTTTAACTCATTCATGCTAACTCCGAGTAACTCAAAACCACTTCCACTGTGTACATATCACTAACAAGAATAAAGAAAAAATACAAAAAAATAACTAACCCAAATAAGCGGACCAAAAACCCAAACCCTAATTTCAGGATTTTCGGACTAAAAACCACATATCTTCCCCATCAATGTCTGATTTAATCCTACTCACTTTTGAACTAATGTACATTCAATTACCTTCAAAACAAGACCAAGTTCAAGTGAATCGGAGCTCATATGTGAAAGTTGGGTTTTGGGCCTCTTTTGTATATTGTATATTTTAGCTATTTTTGACCTAATATTTTCTGTACATATTTTATCAATTAATAAAAATACAAAAAAATTAGATTAAGGTGTCTTTATTTATCTTTGATTTTGCCGTAATTTTTCCGGATTTTTTATCTGATCAAAAAAATGACATAAAAATTACAAAACCCCAAAATTAATGTATTCTATGTACATAGGATACCTCAAAAATTCACTTTGTGCAAATGATCGATTTTGGTTTTGATGTCTTCATGAAAGTTGTAGATCTCATCGAGACGAGAAATTTTCGTGAAGAAAGTTTTTCGATCCGAGGTCATTTAATATTTATTTTCGATTTTACAAGATATTTAAATTGCGAATTTTCTAGTGCTGACACGTGGCCGCACCTGGTGCCGCCACGTGTCAGCCATTTTTGGGCTTTATTTTTTATCGTTTTTATTAAAAAAATAATAAATAATAATAAATATAGACGCACGTGCGTCGCACGTGCCTCCAAGGCACGTGCTCCGCACGCGCGCCTCCACTGGCTCCTCCTCTCGCCGCCATGTGGCGCGACGGGCGCCATCCGATCAAACGCGATCGGACGGCGCCTGTGCGTCGTACTCCTCTGCTCCTTCCCCCTTTGGAAAGCCGCCCGCCGTTGATTCCTCCGCCGCCCCGACTTCCTCGCCGCAAATCTCGCGCCGCCCCCATCCAATCCCGTCCCCGACCTCGTCAAATATCTCGATCAGATCCCCCTCAATCTGGGGTCGTTGTTTCCGTCGCCGGCAACCCCGATGCTCCTATTTAAAACCCTCACCGCCGACCCTCGATTCACATCCGTTGATTGCACAGGAAGAAGGGGGACCGGTGGTGACAGCGCGGTCACCCCCCCTTTCTCGACGAGATCCGGCCGCCTACAGCGGCCGTCACAACAGCGCCGCCCGGCCGCACGTCTGCTCCAGCTCTGAGTTCTATCGTTGAGCCACCGCCGACATCAACGCCCCCACCATCTCCAGATCTGCCCATCTTCACCTTCTACGACAACTACCACGGCCGTGTGTCGGCCACGACTACCTACCGCCAACAGCTATCGACCATCTTCATCGACCTTCGTCGCAACGTTCTCCGCCAACTCCAGGCTCCTGTATTCCACCTGCGCCACCTCCGCCTCGACAACACCGCCACGCTGCTCCGCCTCATCCTCACCTAGCTCGCCACCGACTTCATCTTCCTCGGCCAACGCAACTACCTTCATCGGCCACGCTCGTGGACATCGCCGACCACAATGCCAGAAGCTCCGCCAACCTCGCCTCTGCTCACCGGCCAAGACCCCCCACCATGTGCGCGGCACGTGAGGGCAGGGGTGACGACGTCAACAGCAGAAGCCCGTCCCAGGGGTCACATGCGTTGCACGTGTCCTCTGGGCAATTTGCAGAGCACCCCTTGGGGCTTCTCCTTATTCGCCGCTCAGTCCATCTACCTAGGGGTCACGTGCATAGCACGTGACCTACTGGAAAATTTGCAAGATACCCTCCAGGGTATAGGTAATTACAGAAAAGTCCCCCTCTGCATTTTTATTTAATTATTTACATATTGCATCTGTACCCCTGTGTTCCCCCTCAGTTTTGAACATCTTCTTTACATTATTTTCTTAATCCAAAAATTGCATGATGTTTGTTAATTAATTCTCTACTGTTTGACATCTTGTGGGTATTTTTGTGGCGGGCGGTTAATTAATAAATAATTGATTTGTGAAAATTTACATAGTTTGCCCACCTCTTGCTCTAAAATTCATCTTTGATTGACCATTGCTCTAAAAATCCCCGAAAAATCTATCTTGTCAAGTTAATTGTTCTTAACATTGTGCCCAAAAAGATCTGCATTTGGATGCATATTTTGTCCTGTAAAAATCATTTTGCATCTTTTAGTATTTAATTTTTAATAGGTATTAAACCCCACATTTTCGAGGTTTAGGATTTTTTTTGAGATCCGTCACCTAGTTATAGATATCAGATAATTTTGATTCTTGAAAATAAGTAGGTTTGATATTTATTAAAACTAAATATTGAAAATCATTTTGTTTGCATTTAAAAATCCCTAAAAAATTCATATTGCATCCAAAAATTCCAAAAAAAATTACAGTGCACCCATTTCATCATAATTTACATTGTGGCCAAGTTTCGTATTTTTCGGACATTGTTTGATTGAAATTTACATTTTAGTCCCTAAAATAAGGCCAAATTTGCATTTTGCATCCTTTATTGCTTTGAAAATTCCAAAAAAAAGACTGCCTCGAAAACTGAACACGAACTTTGATAGACTTAATTCTAGGTTGTTCCTTTGCCTCCTTGTGATCGACCTTGGGACTTGCCCAAGTAAAATAAACATAAAACCACGAGATTAAAAATTGAATAATTTATTTGTGGTATTTTCTTGATCGTTTCCGATTGCCGCCTACAACGCACGACACGATAAAAACACATTTTTAAAAGCGACATTTTCGGATTCGTCAGATGGCGCCGTTGCCGGGGAGGCAAATGGCTTAGATTTTTGTTTAAAATTTTTTCATTCGGTTTTCCGCATTCGGGTAGTCTGACCCCCGAATTTTTCATTGTAAATTTCATTTTCCTGCAATTTATTTTCAGCCTTTATTTTTCATATATTTTTGAGTCACTCTCTGACATTTTCTCTCTTATTTTTTTTGCGAGGTACCTTGTACGTGGAGCGGTTTTCAATAACCGACGCAACTTCACCGACTCTTGCAAAAACCGCAATTAATTTAAGATCGAGCCGAGTCGTGAGAGAGCGTAGAGTCTAGATTTTTAATTCTTGCAATTTCTAAATTTTTGTAATTTTACAGCGGTGTCCGTTTGGACTCTCGCGTGTGTAGAAAGACCTCTGACTTTATTCTATGGTGTGCCGTGGCCTGTTTCACTCTCCGGAGAGGGTGGGGCCCGACTTGAGTGGCGATTAGGATAGACCTGCACATACGGCTCTCAGAGCATTTATATTTTTGATTGTGCTCGTAGGATCTTAAGCCACATTTCACTTTAATCGAGACGCACATAGATCGTTCAATTTAGCCAAAAATTTAAATCAATTCTTCCCGCTAATAGAACTTTTTGCTTAGGTGCGGTTTTCCATCGGCTTGCATTTCATTTAGAATAATTTTTAAATTCTGTCTAGCATCCCACATGGAGATTGCGAGGATTCGCTGTAAGTCTTCTAACTGAGCATTCATCATAGTTTTCCGCGTGCATCGGCTTTTCCCGAACTCCTCTCTCTTGTTTTATCACATAATTTTAAAGGAAATTGGGACTGGACGGTAGACGTGTATTTTTGCTCATCTAATTTTTCAGTGATCACCTCATTAAAATTGGGACTGCTAAATATAGCCGATCTTAATAACCCATAAAATCAAGAATTTCTGCGGAGAGCAACCTCGACCTTGGATGATTTTATTTTTCTGAGTGAGCGAGAGACGACACTTAAGGATAGAACCCAAATCCAAAATCTCAGCTCGCTAAATTTTTGCCAAGATTGAATTATCACCAACTAAAATTGAAAAGATAATAGCCGAAATCTTACGGCTTCATTGTGTGAGTCGGTGAACCCAGGGTTGATTTGTGTTTGTATTGGTGTGCGTGAACCGATATCGAAGATCAATAGCCGCACTTTTGATAAATTTTCTGTCCCATACAATCATCTCTCTCATCTCTTGATCTTAATCTCATCATGGAAATTTTTCCAAATTTCAAATTCAACCCATCATTTCTTTCAACTCCTTCAAAAATGACCGAACATCATCATGAAAACAAATCTGTCTCGGTTTGGCCCAAATCAACTACATCCTCTTCTTTCAATAATCCTCCAACATTTGTGGGTAACTTTCAACCGCAAATGAATTCGATCACCTCATTGAATCCTTACTCAAAACATCCAATCGGAAATGACCACTTACCATCTTGGACTGAACCACCACATTCTCAATCTCTCACCAATGAAACATTTCAAGATCGAAATCCCTTTAAATCCCATGACTGGCAGAGAAACCAAACCCAGATGGAAGGACATGCACTTAATGATCATCAGCGTTGGATTGACCACGACAGACCACTCGTCAGACATGAAACCCATACAGAGGACTGGACAGACCTCCTAGACACATATAAACCCTGTATGTTGACTCCACAATATCAAGAGCTGACCAATCATGATCAAAGGACTGAACTATACTCAGATCAAATACACATGCATGTACCATATGAGCAGCCTCCTTCCATAATTTTTGAGGAGAAATTTTCAAGAAATGATCGTATAATGGATATTCCAAGAAATTCTCCTCTCCGCACATACCGAAAAATGGAAGACGGAATCATTGAACAAAATCCGAGTGCTCCCGTGGTTGATCATGAACAAAATTGTGAGGATAATGTTTCGAGGATAAAAACAAGACTTGAATTGATGGGGGATAGATTTCAAAAATTTGCCGACCGAGTAATCTCATTCTATGGTGGAGCGGGTGTAAAACTAAATGAGGAAATGATTGGATCCCATGATGAAAATTTGGAGGATATTCAAAAACCTAGGGATGAGTCTAATATCAACACCTCTGCTTATTATTCCCCTAGGAATGACTATGCCTCTGACCCAAACTCTGAATATCAAAGCCCCTTCTCATCTAAGGAAGACACCACATCGCCACACCACACAGAAAATACAAAAAAATTTGAAAATCCAGAAAATCTCATAAAAATTGAATCTGAAGAAGATCTGAGGAATTTGGATCCTGCTTTACGGGAAGCACTGGAAAAATACTTGATTTTTGAACTTCCCATCATAAAGGCCATTGAACACTTCCCTGACCTTAAGAAATTTCTAATGGACAGATTAATAATCAAAAAGTCAGGAAGGATTAGAACAAAAACTGAAAGACATATCTTGTCAATGGCCTCCTCCTTGGTGTTGAGGAGAAAAACCAAGAGCCGCATAGTGAAGCGGTTGCCTAGATTTGACTGCGAAATCAAAGACACAACTTTCACACATGCTCGTATTGATGATGATTCACCGATCAATATCCTCCCGACCTCTGTATTTCAGGAACTCAAACTCGGACCGATTCAGAAGATACGAGAGATTATACAATTAGTAGACCGATCGATAAAAAGGCCGAGAGGAACCATTTCTGTCATCATGAAATTCCAAGGCGCTCCGCTCAAGGTAGAATTCACGATCATTGATATTGAGCATCAAGGAGAATTCACTCAGTCTCCAATCATTCTCAGAAAACCATTCTTGGCATTGGCCAAGGCGAGTATCGATTGTGAGACTCGGGAAATAAATTTTACGGCATTGGGATCACTACGATCTGATACAGTCTTTGAGGAACCACGATTTTCTGAGGTAACCCACAAAGTCCCCAACAACCGCAACCATGAAACGGTAGAAGAGCCCTACCCCGCTGCTACACCTGAGATTGCGTTTGTTAATGAGACTATTGGTTTAGAGACTCTCCCCGATATCTCAATTCCCGCATATTTCAAATCCTTCTACTATGATCCTGAGACATTTGCATGGTCGCACCCTGGAGGAACATACTCTGATTATCTTGACCAAATCCTCCCAAATCAAGAGTGCACCAACATTCAGGAAACAAAGAACGAACACGTGGCCCGAACACCGACCAAGGAGAAGAATTTTAATGGCTTTTCATCCGGGTACTCAAGTGAACCGACATCTTCACGAAACAAGAAAAAGAAAGTCACCTTTAATCTTTCGAAAGAGGAATCGGTTGATGATCCCTCATCAGGTCCGGAAAAGGTAGTCTACATGAGTGAAGTGTGTTCGGCAGCTCTAAAGCCATATCTTCGTAAGGATCCAAAATTCGATTCTCGTTGGACAACTCCCGTTCCTAATTATTACTCATCCAAAGCCGATGCTCCTACTTTCCACAAGTACACTAGAATTATTTCTTATAAGCTGACTGAGACTGGAGTGTCTAAATATTCATCTGAGGATAAACTGATTGATCTTACAAAGGAACAAATTTTGAGGAAACAATTGAAGAAACAAAAAGACATGAATATCTGGAGTGTGTCCACTTTCAAATACTATTCTTCTGAGGATAACTCTGATGATGGTTACTTTTCATCTGACTCAAATATTTCATCTACCATCCATCATGATACTTCTGAGGATGACACTGATAATAGTTGGGAATCACATGTTTCATCTCCGTCTCATCATTACGATATCCCACCACAGGCTCACAAAAAGATCAGCCGTAAACCGCCTTAATCATCGGCTGCCCACCCTCCCTCCCGACCACATCGGTCTCCTTGTACAGCTTCTTCCTCTACTTAGGCCAAGGCCCAAGTATAGGGGGGACCGATGCCATATGTATATTCCATTTCCCATATCATACTCTTCCAGATCGACTCGCTTCCACCCTTCTTCTATATTTAGGCTGACCAGAGCCTAAGTATAGGGGGAACCAACGTCCACATGTATATACTCTCCTCGTTCACATACCCTGACCGCTTCATTTTTTTCTCTTTTCTTTTCCGCTCTTCTTCTATACTTAGACTATTCACAGTCTAAGTATTCCTTTTTTTACTCTCTTAAGCTTAGCCCGAGCTATGTCTTCTTTACGCTTCTTGTGCTCTGAGGACACAGCACTCGCTAAGTATAGGGGGGTCTGTATATATACTTTGTATATATTTTATCCATATCTCGTACTTGCGCCTAAGTCTATTTACGGGATGGGTATTCTCTAAAAAAGAAAAAAAACTTTTTGCTACTAACACTGACTTTGCCCAAAATTTTTGAAAAAAAAAAAGAAAAAAACATGTCTGCATTTCACACACCTGCACTTCATCCAAGCATCGCATTTGCATATGTGAAAAGTCTTTGGGTTCTGAACCGAGTTATGAGCCGAAACCGAGAGTGGTCTGTACTTGACCTCAATCCACCTAATTTTCAGAGGAACTTCACCGAGAAATAGGATTTTAGAGTCTTCAGGTCTTTGACTTAATTCTTTGAGTTCCACATGACAATGTACATCGTTTGACTCTTAGTGTCTAACCTGGTCTCTTCATTCTAGGTACAACTCTGGAATAAGGGATTAATTTATACTCTCGCACTATGCACTTAGCTCAACTCAGACGGGATGTTGGAAGACTGTGTGAGTTTCTTTTCTGGTAGCGTGGAAATCTAAAGACTGGAGTACGGGTTAAAATAAAGCTTCGGAAAAGGGATGGACGGCTGGGCATAATTTTTCTAAGACCCCAAAAAATGTACGGAACAAAAAGATGCTATATCCGTAGGGGCAAAACAAGATCCAAGCAGATCCACCAAAAATTCCAAATACAAAGAAGCATTCTACCAAATAAAAATCTGACCAAAAAGGTCCAAGCTTCAAGAAACCTGCAGATCTTGGTGAAGACTCGGCTACACTGGCCATCTTCACAAGGAGAGGTGACTACACTGGCCACCCTCCAATTCTTTTCTCATTCTTCTTTCTTCTCCCCCCAATTCGATTGTGAACACAGCACGACAGACCTTAGAAGGAAATACCTGACTCCCCGAGGACGAGTTACTGGAGAGGAGGTTTGCGCGGTAGTCCGGCATTCTGGATGGGAAGAGCTAAATCCTTTCACACACATGAGTCGGTTGTTCAATGTTCATAGGGTATACTTTGGGAAGAGGATTGATCTAAGATGACTTCTGAGCCGAAACTGTAGCAATGATGTGTAGAACTTGAGGGCTGTTAATTTTAAAATTCTAAGTCTCACAGAAGTTCCGACACACAAATAATCCAAAGGTTGAGTTTAGGTTTACTTTCACCTTCAGCTCATGGTCTTGGTATGGAACCCAATCTCATTTCACCTCATGGCATTTCTTTTTGATGCTCAGGGACGATCATGCTTTAAGTATAGGGGGATGATGAATCTCGTATTCATCACTCTAAATCTCATTTATTAAGCTCAAATCCCTAAAAATCAACAGCATTCTTGCATTTATTTTGCATAATTAGCATTCATGCATGTTTCCATAAGAATGACATTTTAGCACAAAAATCTGCATAAAATAAGAAGCCAAAAATCCAAGCCAAAATGACCTGTAAATAGCCTAACTTCCCGGATTTTTTAACTCATTCATGCTAACTCCGAGTAACTCAAAACCACTTCCATTGTGTACATATCACTAACAAGAATAAAGGAAAAATACAAAAAAATAACTAACCCAAATAAGCGGACCAAAAACCCAAACCCTAAGTTCAGGATTTTCGGACTAAAAACCACATATCTTCCCCATCCAATGTCCGATTTAATCCTACTCACTTTTGAACTAATGTACATTCAATTACCTTCAAAACAAGACCAAGTTCAAGTGAATCGGAGCTCATATGTGAAAGTTGGGTTTTGGGCCTCTTTTGTATATTGTATATTTTAGCTATTTTTGACCTAATATTTTCTGTACATATTTTATCAATTAATAAAAATCCAAAAAAATTAGATTAAGGTGTCTTTATTTATCTTTGATTTTGCCGTAATTTTTCCGGATTTTTTATCTGATCAAAAAAATGACATAAAAATTACAAAACCCCAAAATTAAGGTATTCTATGTACATAGGATACCTCAAAAATTCACTTTGTGCAAATGATCGATTTTGGTTTTGATGTCTTCATAAAAGTTGTAGATCTCATCGAGACGAGCAATTTTCGTGAAGAACGTTTTTCTATCCGAGGTCATTTAATATTTATTTTCGATTTTACAAGATATTTAAATTGCGAATTTTCTGGTGCTGACACGTGGCAGCACCTGGTGCCGCCACGTGTCAGCCATTTTTGGGCTTTATTTTTATCATTTTTATTAAAAAAATAATAAAAAAATAATAAATATAGACGCACGTGCGTCGCACGTGCCTCCAAGGCACGTGCTCCGCACGCGCGCCTCCACCGGCTCCTCCTCTCGCCGCCACGTGGCGCGAAGGGCGCCATCCGATCAAACGCGATCGGACGGCGCCTGTGCGTCGTACTCCTCTGCTCCTTCCCCCTTTGGAAAGCCGCCCGCCGTTGATTCCTCCGCCGCCCCGACTTCCTCACCGCAAATCTCGCGCCGCCCCCATCCAATCCTGTCCCCGACCTCGTCAAATATCTCGATCAGATCCCCCTCAATCTGGGGTCGTTGTTTCCATCGCCAGCAACCCCGATGCTCCTATTTAAAACCCTCACTGCCGACCCTCGATTCGCATCCGTTGATTGCACAGGAAGAAGGGGGACCGGTGGTGACAGCGCGGTCACCCCCCCTTTCTCGACGAGATCCGGCCGCCTACAGTGGCCGTCACAGCAGCGCCGCCCGACCGCACGTCTGCTCCAGCTCTGAGTTCTATCGTTGAGCCACCGCCGACATCAACGCCCCCGCCATCTCCAGATCCTCCCATCTTCACCTTCTACGACAACTACCACGACCGTGTGTCGGCCACGACTACCTACCGCCAACAGCTATCGACCATCTTCATCGACCTTCGTCGCAACGTTCTCCGCCAACTCCAGGCTCCTGTATTCCACCTGCGACACCTCCGCCTCGACAACACCGCCACGCTGCTCCGCCTCATCCTCACCTAGCTCGCCACCGACTTCATCTTCCTCGGCCAACGCAACTACCTTCATCGGCCACGCTCGTGGACATCGCCGACCACAACGCCAGAAGCTCCGCCAACCTCGCCTCTGCTCACCGGCCAAGACCCCCCACCACGTGCGCGGCACGTGAGGGCGGGGGTGACGACGTCAACAGCAGAAGCCCATCCCAGGGGTCACGTGCGTTGCACGTGTCCTCTGGGCAATTTGCAGAGCACCCCTTGGGGCTTCTCCTTATTCGCCGCTCAGTCCATCTACCCAGGGGTCACGTGCATAGCACGTGACCTACTGGAAAATTTGCAAGATACCCTCCAGGGTATAGGTAATTACAAAAAAGTCCCCCTCTGCATTTTTATTTAATTATTGCATCTGTACCCATGTGTTCCCCTCAGTTTTGAACATCTTCTTTACATTATTTTCTTAATCCAAAAATTGCATGATGTTTGTTAATTAATTCTCTACTGTTTGACATCTTGTGGGTATTTTTGTGACGGACGGTTAATTAATAAATAATTGATTTGTGAAAATTTACATAGTTTGCCCACCTCTTGCTCTAAAATTCATCTTTGATTGACCATTGCTCTAAAAATCCCCGAAAAATCATATCTTGTCAAGTTAATTGTTCTTAACATTATGCCCAAAAAGATCTGCATTTGGATGCATATTTTCTCCTGTAAAAATCATTTTTGCATATTTTAGTATTTAATTTTTAATAGGTATTAAACTCCACATTTTCGAGGTTTAGGATTTTTTCTGAGATCCGTCACCTAGTGATAGATATCAGATAATTTTGATTCTTGAAAATAAGTAGGTTTGATATTTATTAAAATTAAATATTGAAAATCATTTTGTTTGCATTTAAAAATCCCTAAAAAATTCATATTGCATCCAAAAATTCCAAAAAAAATTACAGTGCACCCATTTCATCATAATTTACATTGTGGCCAAGTTTCGTATTTTTCGGACATTGTTTGATTGAAATTTACATTTTAGTCCCTAAAATAAGGCCAAATTTGCATTTTGCATCCTTTATTGCATTGAAAATTCCAAAAAAAAGACCGCCTCGAAAATTGAACACGAACTTTGATAGACTTAATTCTAGGTTGTTCCTTTACCTCCTTGTGATCGACCTTGGGACTTGCCCAAGTAAAATAAACATAAAACCACGAGATTAAAAATTAAATAATTTATTTGTGGTATTTTCTTGATCGTTTTCGATTGCCGCCTACAACGCACGACACGATAAGAACACATTTTTAAAAGTGACATTTTCGGATTCGTCACAGACACCTGCCTGATTGTTTACTTGAGTGTCATAGTTTACATTGTTGACCTCGTCGTTGTTCCCCTACTGAGACTACGACGACAATATGGTATTCGCCTCACAAATGTCATCCGAACCTCGATACTGTGTTATCCTAGCCTTTGCGCCCAGTTAGGGGCGTAAACTCTAGTGCTTTTTGAGAGGCACCTCAACATTGTCCTACTTGCAGATGTATAGATCATTCTGTCCATATCATTCTTTCTTTCTATCGAAACACCCCATCTTAATGTCGTGATTATGCTATACTTAGGGTGCACTTTACCCTAAGTATAAGGGGGTGTCAGATTTTTTATTATTCTTATGATTATTTTTACCTCTGTTTTGTTGCCTATACTTAGGGATATTTTATCCTAAGTATAGGGGAGGTAATATATGTACATCCTATCACTCGGTAGTCCCCTTGTGCATAGTCTTCTATACTTAGGATTTCTTGATCCTAAGTATAGGGGGATCACCAACATCTATTCATCATATTCTTTTATTTGTCGTTGTAGTATACTATTCTTTTCACCTCCCAATACTTAGCATGAGTTATGTCTTCTTTTGCAGCTCTTTGATTACTATGAGGACATAGTTCGAGCTAAGTATAGGGGGTGTCATATATATTGCATATATACTTTAGCCATAACTCATACTTTTGTATTTTTTTAATATGGCTAAGATACTGTATAAATACTTGTAAAATTCAGTAAAATCAACTAAAAAAAGATACAGATATTTCCTCAAAAAATCTTTTTGTATATACTGATTAATAAGTCAGGTTAAAATATTTTGAAAAATATTTTGAAAGTAGTTTGAAAACCTATTTGAAAAAAAATTGAAAACTATTTGAAAAATGTTTGAAAAATATTTTCAACATTTATAAAAATATTTTGGTTTGTAAAATTTTTTCCTCTTCTTTGTGTGAAATAAATTTTTTCGTAAAACTATTTGCAAATATTTTGAAAATGGACGAAAATTATTTTGAAAATCCATATATACTGTTTGAAAAATGTTTGCAAAAATTATTTTCAAATGTTTGTAAATGTTTGTAAAATTATTTGAAAAATATTTTGGACTATTGTTTTCAAAATTATTTATAAAATCTTTTCAAATAAGTTTGAAGAATATATGCATCACACACATAAAAAAAGAAGAAGAAGAAAAATCCAACTGTATATATATACATGTATAAATTACTCAAGTTTTAAATCTTTTCACCTGATTCTTATAAATAATTGACTCACTCCTGTGTAAATATGTGTATCTCATCCTTAGCCCTTATTAAAAAACTTGTAAAAAAACTACAAAACCCAAAAGTCTATAAAAATTTGCATAAAAAACTCTTTTTTAGTATGCATCATTTTTCAAAAATCCATAAAAAAGTTCAAAATTAGAAAATTGTTTCAAAAAAAGATTTTACTTTCTTTTCTTTGCATTGTACATATTCCTTGCATTAGCATGTGTATTTTTATGAATGATTTTGACATGTAAACTAAGTCTGGAATAATATTGAAGAATGGAGCTTAGTTGGACCTTACTCCACTTAATTTCAGAGGAACCTTATAAGAACTGGAGTTAAAACTTTTCAGGTCCTAGTGACTTAATTCTTTGAGTCCATAAGACTATGTTCACATATCAACTTGATTAGTCTAAGTAGAATATTTAACAACACATGCATGATTCTTTCAGACAGTGGCTTACCTTGGACAAGCACTCTACATGTAGCTCTTCATGGAGGAGGTAGTGAGGGGGCAGAATCTTTTGGCTTAGGGTAGCACACGGGGGTAGTACATCTAGGAGGAACCTCTCGTCCTTCTCTAGGGAGGGAAGTGTGTCTCAACCTGGTCTGACGATGTTGAGGTCTAAAGATAGGATGCCGTGGGGTTGCAATAATGCTTCAAAAGAGGGATAGTCTACTGGCTCAAGAGGAAAAACTCCTTATGTGCATGCTGCACCTTGTATATATTTTCAAAAAAAGAGAAAAAATGCAGAATCCCCAAAAGTGGACATGCCTGATTGAAAAGTAAAATGCATGCCGGAGTGTATATACAAGTGAAAAAAAGAATAAGAGCTTAAAAGTCAAATGTTTGTAAGCTTGCAGCAGATGACTTGGCTACACTGGTCATGCATCCAATGATAGGTAGCTAAATTGGTTACCATCCATTCTCATCTCCATCCCCTCTTCTTGAGCTGGTTGTACTTGAACTTAGAAGGGAATATCCCTGCTCCTCGAGGAAAGAGTTGCTAGACCAGGGAACTAGAGTTACCTTTTTTAGAGAGGCTGTTTCTTTGCTACTTTTGAGATGAGGAGCTATATTTCACTTGCACCGTACAAGTAAAGATTCATAGTCATAAAAATTTGTGTATGTAGACTTGTTCTGACCTGATTATCGAGGAACCCTGAATATGAGTCTTGTGGAACTTAAAGGTTGTTGGGTTTTAAATCCATTTACCATTAAGATTCTGCCACACTAATAATCCAAAGGTCCGACAGAGCTACATACTACAATTTTATGAAGATAAATTTAAAAGTCAACATTGTTCTAATTCCTTTCCTTTTTCTTTTCTTTATTTTTGTTTTCACTTATTTTCCACAATGTATAGGGGAATGATGAATCCACGATTCATCGTATTTATTCTTTTATTTTAGCTTCATTTCTTTAGTCAAACACCTGTAAATACCCACTAATTCCATGAAATTACCATTTTGTATGCATTTGTTAAATATGCATTTTTACCACTTTTTATACTCAAATAAAAGAATAAAGAAGAACAGAAAAAGTAAAGAAAAATAAATGATGTATTTATGAAATAAATGTAGACTGACCTAAACCCCGAGAGAAGGTCAAGACTTGACCTGATCGACCAAGAATAAAGTAGGGGGAGATAGGGTCTATAATTCAAAAATCCAAAAAAAATTGTAAAAATTTCCCTTTATATTTGTACAAAACTTATACGATTTTATTTGTATATAAATTGACCTCAAATTAAATATTTTTCTAAACAAAAGTTGTAAATAAAAATGTGTTGTAAATAATAAAAATAATTACAAAGCTAAATAATGTACAGATTACAAATAATCACACTCAGAAAAAGCCATAAAGTGATAATTGAAATACCAATTCCAGCTCCATACGAACTCAAATTAAATCAAACTCACCACCTCCATTATACTATAAATTAAATTATCTTTCAAATGGTTGTGGTTTCATAATTTTTGGAGTTACAGTTGAAAAGTCAGTTTTCTGAGGTGGTTTGTGTAGTTTTACCACTTACTTATTGTATATATTTATTCATATTTATTATTTATACATAATGTACATAATTGTAAATTTTATATTCTTTATTAAAAATAAAAAATTAATTAAAAAAATAAAATTTAAAAATCATTTTAAAATAATTTCCTTATTTGTACATGTCTATTTATACTATATGTATATAATACTTGTATACAATTAATTTCCTTACATAAAAATCACTAAAAATAAATATCTAACATTAATTAATTAATTTAATTATGAAATTTGGATTTAATTATTTAATTATTTAATTTATTCATTTATTTGATTTGAAAACATGTCTTGTATATAAAGATATGATTCCATGCATTAAATAGACACCATTAAGATGGCTAATTAATTTTTATAAATTAATTATTTTATTTATTTTATTTAATTCCAAATTTTATTTTTAATTAATTTATTTATTTATTAAATATATTTAATTAATTCACCACTAAATACATTCCTTAATTGTACATTCTTTCCTTTTTTATTTTTCTTCTCTTTTTATTGAGTTCATCATCCTTTTACAATTTGATCAATCTTTGGTGGAGAGGAGCCCGATCTCCGAAAACTTCTCGTCAAAGAAGGGTGTCCAGCCTCCGAGTCGTCTGGTGACAGCGAGTCAACCCTCGTCGAGGCCATCATGACGTGTCCAATCCCAAGGTGAGATCCAACTTTATTTTTTGTCATTATTCTAGAGTAATTTTAGATTTTAAATTACAACCTTGTAGTTGTTAAATTTCTAATCGTAGCTAATTCTCCGTCCCGATTTAATCCGCGTCTGACACTGATTTTTCATCTCATTTTCCGATCTCTGCACGTTCTCATTCTATCTCACACAACCTATCACTTCCGACCACGCATGGTGGTTGGAGATCCGGATCTGTCTTCCGCTTCGTCGAGATCCGCAACAGTTCACGCATCCTATCTTGTTTATAAATAAAATAAATAAATAAATAAAACACATAGTTGTTTTTATTCCTGACATTTGTTTTGCAGGAAAATTAAAAAATAATATAATATATTTTTTGTTTACAGTTTCTGTTTTAAAAAAATTAAAAAAAGGTTTTTTTTCTTTCTTTCTCTGATTTAGAATAAAAAATAAAAAAATAAAACAAACAGGCGGCAGGGCCGCCGTCGTGCCACCCCCCGTCGTTTCGTTATGCCGACTCCGCCGACCACGACCAGCGCGGCCATGCCTCTGCTCAGCGGCCACGACGTTTCCTCCACTGATCCCCAGCAGCATCTCCATTGCGGCCCTCCGCCATGCGGAACCGCGTAGCCCACCTCATTTTCGCATGCGCCTTCCTCCGCTTGGGGCGAAGCCCTTCCCCTAGCGTCGGGCGGTGGCCGCGCCCAGAACCGCCTCCATCGCTTCAATCGCTACGGCCTCCGCCAGCCTGGCACCATCGTGCGTAGTGCTCCGCTTCCCTTTGCACAGCCATCGCCTCTGCCCGCTCCGTCGACGCTCCTCCCGATCCCGCCTGCGCAGCCTCTCCTCCGCATCCACCGACCGCGCGTGCGTCGCCCTCTACCTGACGAACCATTTCCGCCCACCACGCGAACGACCGCCGCCTATGGCTTCGCGTGGAGGAGAAGAGAGAGGCGACCCCTTCCCTCTTTTCTTTGGGCATGGAATGGATAAGAAGCCCTAATTTGAAAGTCTGTATTTTTTAAGTAGATTGCACTATGCCCCTCGGAGTTTCCTGATATTGCGCAAAGCCCCTGCCGGGCCCAGCACGTGCCTTGCACGCATTTAGTGGGTAAATTGAAGTCTTTTTCCCGCAGTTTATTTTTTTAATGCAAAAACTCTAGATAATTGTTATTCAGTCATGTATGTCCAGACTGTTTATTGGCTTGTCTTTTCATTGAAATAAATGTGGTATTCGCTCTAAAAATTCTGTAAAAATTTGTGTAAACTCCTGGTGAGTACATCTTCACTGTAGTAATTTTTCATTTCATTTCGTTGCTATTTGATATTTTAAAAAAAATAAAAAACAATGTCTTTTTTCTCTACCCAAACTTAGAAAAATCATAAAAATTCGAAAATTGCTCTAAAAATTCCAAAAATTAGATTAGTTGTATTTTATTTGCTTTATTTTATGTGCAAGTTTCGTACATTAATTATTTATAAAATCCAAAAAAATGTAAAATATCAAAAATCTTAAAAAATGTAGAAAATTCTAGAAAATTCAAAAAATTGTGATTTCAGTTTCTATGTGTATGTATTTGTGTATACTTTTGTATGAAAAATCATTGACAGAAGTTTTGGGCACTTAAAACATTTTTAAGTTCTAAATTACTCCAGATTGTGCACTGTTTACTATTTTCGGCACTGTTTGATTTTTATAAAATCATAAAAACATCATAAAATTATCTAAAAATTACTAAAAACATTTTAAAACCTATAAAATACAAAAAAAATTTCTCTAGATTTTTCTTAGCATTTTTTATGACATTGAAAAATACAAAAAGAAGGCGCGTGCATATTTTATCTTGTGAGCTTATTTGAAAATAAAAAAATTGAAAAAAACCACTAAAAAAATCTTGTATATTCGAAATTTGACTACTAAGTTCTTTAATTGTGCTGCTTGTGTTCAACCCTGATCGCTATAGCAGGTAAATTAAATAGCGAATAACGCTTACATTGTATTTCTTGATTTTTTTTCGTAAGTAGTTTGATACATTTTTCTCGTTGACCGAATCGATTGGTTGAGAACAACGACCATTGCATATTTATTCTGTCTTAACCCATCAAATTCTCGCGTAATCACTTACATTTCCACGAAGGTCCATTTTTCCGTTTTCTTATTTTTGTAAATATTGCAAATTTACTCGTTAAGTTTCTATATTTGCAAAAGTGCCCTTAGGCACATTTTGTTTGTTGAGTTTTATTTTTTGTATTCCAAAGACATCCATGCATTTACACATTATTATGGACATAAATTTGGTATTATTTCTTTGATTCAAAAATAGCATTTTGTTGAGAAATAATTTTGGTACCTTTTTGGCTATTTAATTAGAATTTTGTGAACATTGGGTAATTATTTAAAATTATTTTGGTGAAAAAATGCTTAGTTTGCCCAATTCATGGTCTTAAATTCATATTTAATTAATGCTTGCTCCAAAAGTTGTGCAAAAAGAGATGATGCTTCTAAGTGATTTTTAATTACTGTCCAAATTTCATTGCAAATGGAGATGTCTTGTGCCTAGTATAAATTCTTGAGTGATTTTAATAAATGAGTTTTACTTAAATCCATGAATATTATTTTTATGAAATTTCAAGTCTCCTGGATTTCTTATTAAAAAATCTTTTCGAGATAAATTGCTCTCTGAATAATTTGATTTCTGGAATTATTATAAATTAAAAACGCACATTCACTCTGTTTTAATTAAAAATTGATAAAAAATCATATATTCACGAAAAATTCCAAAAAAATATTTTAGCATCATTTCATCATGTTTCACTTCCATTAAAATTTCCTTAATTTTGCATTCTTTTTGCATGAAAAAATACATAAAAACCCCTAAACGTTTGTATTTTTCCATTGTTGTGTTTTAAATCTAAAAATTCCAAAAAAAAAATACATTTTGCATTCATCATTGGATTAGGTTTCCAAGAAAAATATAACTTGTCTAAACTGGATCAATTTCACATTAAAATTAATTCAGCTAAGTTGTTTGATTTCTTAATAACTTAGTTCATCCGCATTTTTGCATTGATATTTTTATTGCAGAAAAATATACAAAAAATTCTGCTTGGAAAATCATGAGATAAGTGTTCTAATTTGAGCTGAAGTTGTTCATTTGCCTCCTTGAGTCAACCTTGGGGCTTGCCCAGGTTAAAAATAAATAAAATCGCATATTTCATTAATTCGTTGATTTATCAATTAGTGTGGTTAATTTTTCCCAATTGCCCAACTACAACAAAATGACAAAATTAACATAGGGTAATTTCATGGACAGTCTAATGGCACCATTGCTGGGGAGGCAAACGACTTAAGATCATTTTAGAAATTAGAATTAGGTTTTCCAATCATTTAGATAGTTTGACTCGATCCACTTTGTAATTATTCCATTTTTATTTCTTTAATTATATCTCTGCTTTTTTGTATATATTTTGTTTATCTCTCTCTCTGACATAAATTTTATCTTTTTGTGCGAGGGCCCGGTGGACTTGGAGCATCTTTCTTGAAATCGACGCATCTTGAAGTGCATTGGAGGCTAGTGATTCATGTAGCGAGCTGGCTGTTGAGATGGCAAGAAGATTTTTGAAGAGATATTTTAGTTTTCATTTTCGAAAAAAACAATTTGTAATAATTGCTTGATTTCTAGTGGATTTCGTTTGGAATCTCGCGCGTGTATCAGGACTGTACATTGAACCCTTCGTAGTAGCGTGATTAATTGACGTAGACTAGACCTGCACTTGCGTCTCTTAGAGCATTTTTTATATTATTTTTTATTGCTTGTGATCTTACTCTATAGGACTACACATCACATTTAGCGAGACACACTTAGACCACAGATCTATTAGTCCAAATTAAATTGTTCATCAATCGCCAATAGAACTGTCTGTTTAGGAACAATTTCCTCGTTTGCATTTCGTATAGTGGTAAAAATTCAATTCTGATTTGCATCTCGTATGTAGAGCGTGAGGATCACTGTAAGTCTTTTGAACTGGCATGCATCATTGATTTTCCGATTGCATCGGCTTTTCTCAACTCCCTTTCCATTGGTTTGCAACTTATGATTAAACAGAAATCGGGACCGGTCATTAGGCGTATTGTGTTTGGTGGATTATTTAAGTGAAAATCAAACTTAAAATCAGGACTGCTAATCAGAGTTGACCAAAAAATGAATAAAATTAACCCTTATTTGCAGCAGAGAAACATTATCATTGTTTGAATTTACTTGCAAGTAAGAGAGAGAGACGAACACTAGGATTGAGCCAATCTAGGATTTTCATATTGACTTGATTCTACAAAGATGATTAGCTACTTCTTAGGGAGGAAATACGGGTGACGAGGATGAAAATACCCTCTTTAATTTGAGTGAATTGTTAAGCGTTTGAAATATCAATATGTCATTTTAGTTACGTCGGGTAATCGGAATCGATCAAGAGATAACCACAATTAATTTATTCAATTTTAATCGGAGTGTTTTTATGTTTATTTTACTTGAGCAAGTCCCAAGATCGAACTCAAGGAGGTAAAGGAACAACCTAGAATTAATGTCTATCAAATTTTGTGTGCGGATTTCGAGGTGGAATATTTTTGGTCTTTTTATGTAATTTTGGAATGCAAGATGCAAATGTGGCCAATTTTAGGGACGAGAAAAATTGATATTTGTCAAATGATTTCTGATGAACGCGAAATCCGCCTCTTTAATAATGATGAATTGTAGTATAGGAGGCAAAAATCGGCTGATCAAGAACCACAATCTTTGAATGTTGTGGATTATTTATACTTGGCAAGTCTACCAAGGTCGAACACAAGGACACGATCTACTCAATCTATTTATCGAATTTTGATCAATTCAGAACACATTTGAATTATTTCTCAATTACAGGTCTCCATGCAGATGCACAAGGTACATTATGCATATTATAATGCAACAAAATGATGCATGCAATTTTGAGTTGATTTTTATGTAATTATAGGATGATGAATGAACAATAATGTAAGGTTAAATATATGCTATGAGAATGCAAACAATTATGTCGAAGAAAGATTACATAAATGAGCAATAGAATACGGGTTGAAATTAGAGTCGAATTGAACATAAGAATAAGAGCAATCATCTAATCATGGCACACATATATGGAGCACAGAATCTCATCTAACATAAAAATTCACTTCATTTAAAATGATGGCAGATGAGAAAATTAAACATGCCATGATGTAGATGAAGAAACAAGGATCAAAACGACACTAAAATCATGTAATTTGGACCTACGATGCTCAAGTTATGAAGAAAACAATGCAGGGGCATAATTGTAATAAAAATGCAAGAAAATAAAAAGATAAATATTACATTTAGGTCCCTGGAGGGACCTAAATGTAAATATCAAAAACCGTATGGGCCCTGATGTAATTTTTCAATGCGCACAAGGACCTTATTATAATTTTGCAAACTCGTGAGGGCCTCCCTGTAAAATACCCAGTTACGCACGTGAGGCACGTGTCTGGGGACCAATATGCAAAAAACTAAAGTTCCTAGATCTTTCATGCAAATTACCCAGGCCCTCACATGGGGTGCACGTGAGGGGCCTAGGCTCGGGTCTCCCTCCTGGCTCGGGACACATGGCGTCATGTGCAGGCTTGGGGCAAGGTTCGGCAGACCCGAAGCTGATAGGTTGGTTTGAGGCTCAGCTCGCCCACGTGTCATCATCCTGGCCGTCTGATCCAAATGATCGGACATCAACTGCTCTTCGTCCTCCACCGCGTGCCACCAGAGGAGGCTGCGCTCCGGCGACCTGCTGGTAGCTCCGTTGTGCTTCTTTCGCTTGTCTGATGCTCGAGGGAGCTTGCGAGAAGGTTGGCAGAGGTGCTGGACAACAGTAGAAGCTCCGTCGTAGTCTGTAGAAGCAAGGCAGATCCTGGTCATCGGAGCTGGAGCACGAGATCAACGAGGGGGCTTGAACTTCGGCAATTGAGTGATATGAACGTGCAGATGTTAATGACATAGCCGAAGCGTGCGAGATGTGAAGTGAGTGAGGTGAGTGGAGACCGTAGAGGCGACATGAGGCAGAGGTCTGAAGCTTCTTCTCCGGCAGAGTAGAGGAGAAGGTGGGTCGGAGCGGGAGTGGTTCTGGAGAAGAGAGGATGGGTCGGCGAAGATGAGGGTGATGTGGCAGAGGTATTGGAATGGTCCATGAACGGTAAAGTTGGCAAAGTGCGGCGAGATAATTAAAATAAAAATGAAGAAAAACCAGGGGAGGGAGAAGTACCTGGAGATCGAAGAAAATGGCGGTCGGGGAGGCTTGGGGTGATGTTCTAGGCGAACCTCGGGTCGTCGCACAACAAGGGCAGCCCGGCCTTGGTGCTCGTCGGCGTGCATTTGCGGCTGAATCATGGCCGAAGACATGGGTCAACACCAAGGGCAGAGGCCTCCATTGTCGCCAATCAACTCCTCCTCCTCCTCTGTCACAGGAGGAGGAGGATAGCTAGGGGGAACGCCAGGAACGGTGGACGGGTTGCTTGGAGGCCGAGGGGGGTGATTTTATAGGTGGTGGTCCGGGCGTTACATGTGGCGAGGGCAATGTTTGAATGGGTATAATGAAGGATGGGAGTGATGGAGAGGGTTGATGGGGGTTACGTGAGGATGGCGGAAGAACGGGGGTTGTGTAGGTGGCGTTACGACGATGAGGGAAGGTCGGGGGTGATAGCAAAAATGGAAAGGGGGTGAGGCATTGACGATGTGTAACAGGCGGAGCTGGAGGTAGGAGACAAAGCCCCAACCGTTGGATCAAGAGATCCAATGGCCAGAATAATGGCGCAGGCGTAGGGCTACGATCTGATCCAAGAATCTGATCGAACGGATGAAACTTAGGTGCAACGAGCTGCTAAGATACTGTGATGGGGAAGATCCAACGATGGGAGAAAAAGAGGCGACGTGGGTGCGTGATAGGTGTAGGATGAGGAGATGATTGGAGGGTTGTGATTTAGGCAGGCAGTAGCGGCTAGGATGTTATCTGGAGAAAAGATCAGACGGATGTGGCAGCAACACAAATGGAGGGTGGAGATGGAAGCGGGTGGTGAAGATCTGATGGCCCAGGAGGGTACCGGGTGGCGGAAGAAGGACAGGCCACGTGGGCAGCCCAGAGGGCGCTATGTGGCCCAATCAGAAAATTCGAAAATATAAATACAAAGAAAAATACAAAAGAAATAGTTAGAGGCAAAATTAAGAAAAAGTCAAAACATGAAAGTTGTTTGTCTCGATGAGATCTACAAGTTTCATGTTGGACGAAAAATCAAAAGAGGTCAGTTGTACAAAAAGATATTTTTGGGGAGTATTTTTAAGATGGTAAAAACACCGAATTTTATCTTTTGAGTTGTTTTTGTATTTTTAGTTTTTTAAGGTTAGTGGTATTGTAGATAATTATGCTACCTAATTTTTAGGAGGTTTTGATGAGAAAATAATTAGAAAGAAAATAATGGTAATTAAGTGTAATTAATTAAGGTTAATTATACACAATATATTACAAGATAATAATAAAGAATTAAAGGTGGTTTTTATTGGATTGATTAAGCCATGGGTTTAATTAATAACTTTTAGCATGATCAATACAAGATTCATGATATCCCTATACTTAAACCATACTTGTCCTCGAGCATCTAAAGAATGAAGGAGTCGGATTAATTCCTGACAGTGCGAGTAAAGATTTCAAGGCTCAATCTTTTAAAGACCCTTCATTTAAGTGATCTAAAAATTCTAGACTTATCCAAGCTTTAGTCAGAAGGAATCCAACTTCTCTAATTATCAAACTCTCTTTTTGTACATATAATACAAGGATATGAAATTAGGTGTACTACATTTCATGATACTCGAGTCGAGACATCACTCAAAGTTCCAATCCCAACGACTCTCCTCTAGACCTCATCCTTAATACTAGGGAATAAGTCTCTTCTTGCTTCAGCCAACCGTCTCATTAGTTTGTCAGACTTGAAGTGTAGATGGACGGCCATATGATGAAGGGCATATGATTGTGTTTATTTTTCTCTCCCTAACATTGGAGCAAGGGGCCTCTTGAGTGCCTTTTTACTCAACACATGCAAATTTTTAGATTGTTGATCAATGTGTCCGTCAAGAGAGTTGGAGTCGTCTGCACTTTTTTCCTGGGAATACACCGGAGTGTGTCTTTTCTGAGTATTTAAGATACATTCGACACCCAGACTTGTATCGCTTACGATGCAGAGCCCTTTTATGGTGTCAGCCCGACTCCTTGGTCCTAATTAGCGCTTGGTCCAAGTGGACACTTTGAAAATGTTTGGGAGCGTTCACCATTGGTGGAAGCTTATTTATAATTTGACTTTGGATGATAGAGATTTTCTTTGATATTTCTTTTTCTTTTCTTTTGTTGGCTAGCTCCACTGCTTTTACCAAAAGTTGGCGCACACTGATCAACAATTTTCATTAAGTTTCATCACACCCTAGCACATAGGTAGATATCAAAGAGGTAGCACATGAATCTTGTTCACATGCTGGCTAGGGTTTTGCTGACACTCAGGTTTTCTGAAGCCTTCATTAACTTTATCCCATCCTCGAATATCATTAGATCGGGTCTAAACTCAAATCTCTAGTCCTAGTTCCTCAAGTGATATCTCAACTCATCTTATCAATCATGCAGTTGTGGAAGTGATTGTGTTGATCATATTCTTTTGAAGGTAGAGATGAGGAGTGCAATATAGCGCTCAAATCTTTCAAACTAGGGAAGTGTGGATATTTAAGTTTAAAAATCTAATGACTAAGGCGTGTTAACTCATACTCTTTAGATCACATAAATCTAGTGTCCTCAAAATCCGCAAGCCTTAAGTGAATGTGATTGTGTCAGGAATACACCAACTTCTTAGTGATTTTTGCGTGATTTTTGTTTTTACAGATTTTTATGGATTTTAATTTTCAACTCTTTTTTTCAATTCTTTGGAGAGACAATGACTGGCCCAGGCTCAAATGAATAAAAGTATCTACTCTCAGGCAGTATGGGTGTAAGTACGAGCCGTTAGACGGACCCGTGTTACTTGAGGACAGAGCCATATATAGTGTCCTCTAAACCACCCACTCTGCTAAGGGAAACCGAAGTTCCCTCACTGAAAGTGTCTACTAAGCCTATTAGTCGGAGTCTAATTCAATGAAGGGTTTTATTTTTTCATTTTTTATGGAGTTTTTTTAAAAAGGGGTATTTACACAAATAAATCCCTCAATTTTTGAAGAAAACATTTTTACAAGGTTTTTACAAAACTCAGTTCACAGGAATACTAAAACCAATCCCGAGAAAGAATTTCATTTTTTTTTAAAAAACGAGCTATGGCTAAATTAAATATACAGTAACATACGGTACAACCACTATACTTAAATTTTGCTATGTCCTCATAGCACAAGTGATATGAAGCCATGGCTTGGTCAAATATAGGGTGATATAGCTGAATTGAGGAGGAGGGTCCCCTTATATTATATGGAGCACATAATCTCATCTAACATAAAAATTCACTTCATTTAAAATGGTGGAAGATGAGAAAATTAAACATGTCATGATATAGATGAAGAAACAAGGATCAAAATGACACTAAAATCATGTAATTTGGACCTACGATGCTCAAGTTATGAAGAAAACAATGCAGGGGCATAATTGTAATAAAAATGCAAGAAAATAAAAAGATAAATATTACATTTAGGTCCCTAGAGGGACCTAAATGTAAATACCAAAAATTGTCTAGGCCCTGATGTAATTTTTTAATGCGCACAAGGACCTTATTGTAATTTTGCAAACTCGCGAGGGCCTCCCTATAAAATACCCCCTCTCTATAAAATACCCAGGTGCACACGTGGCACATGCCTGGGGACCAATATGCAAATAACTAAAGTTCCTGGGTCTTTCATGCAAATTACCCAGGCCCTCACGAGGGGTGCACATGAGGGGCCTAGGCTTGGGTCTCCCTCTTGGCTCGGGATACGTGGCGTCATGTGCAGGCTTGGGGCAAGGTTCGACAGACCCGAAGATGATGGGTTAGCTTGAGGCTCAGCTCGCCCACGTGTCATCATCCTGGCTATCCGATCCAAATGATCGGACGGCAACTGCTCTTCATCCTCCGTCGCGGGCCACCGAAGGAGGCTGCGCTCCGGTGACCTGCTGGTAGCTCCGCCATGCTCCTTTCGCTTGTCCGATGCTCGAGGGAGCTTGCGGGAGGGTTGGCAGAGGTGCTAGACACTAATAGAAGCTTCATCGTAGTCTGGAGAAACAAGGCGGAGCCTGGTCATCGGAGCTGGAGCACGAGATCGGCGAGGGGGCTTGAACTTCGACCATTGAGTGATATGAACATGCAGATGTTAATGACATAGCCAAAGCGTGCGAGATGTGAAGTGAGTGAGGTGAGTGGAGACCGTAGAGGCGACGGGAGGCGGTGGTCTGAAGCTTCTTCTCCGATAGAGCAAGGGAGAAGGTGGGTCGGAGCGAGGGTGGTTCTGGAGAAGAGAGAATGGATCGGCGAAGATGAGGGTGATGTGGCGGAGGTATTGGAATGGTCCGTGAACGGTGAAGGTGGTGGAATGCGATGAGATAATTAAAAGAAAAATGAAGAAAAACCAGGGGAAGGAGAAGTACCTTGAGATTGGAGAAAATGGCGGTCGGGGGAGGCTTGGGGTGAGGTTCTAGGCGAACCTCGGGTTGTCGCACAACAAGGGCAGCCCGGCCTTGGTGCTCGTCGGCATGCATTCGCTGCCGAATCATGGCCGAAGCCATGGGTCAATACCAAGGGCAGAGGCCTCCATTGTCGCCAATCAACTCCTCCTCTGTCACAGGAGGAGGAGGATAGTTAGGGGGAACGTCGGGAACGGTGGACGGGTTGCTCGGAGGCGGAGGGGGGTGATTTTATAGGTGGTCGTCCAGGCATTACAGGTGGTGAGGGTAATGTTTGAATGGGTATAATGAAGGTTGGGAATGATGGAGAGGGTTTATGGGGGTTACGCGAGGATGGCGGAAGAACGGGGGTTGTGTAGGTGGCGTTACGACGAGGAGGGAAGGTCGGGGGTGATAGCAAAAATGGAAAGGGGGTGAGGTGTTGACGAGGTGTAACGGGCGGAGCTGGAGGTAGGAGACAAAGCCCCAGCTGTTGGATCAAGAGATCCAACGACCAGGATGATGGCACATTCATAGGGCTACGATCTGATCCAAGAATCTGATCGAACAGATGAAACTTAGGCGCAACGAGTGGCTAAGATACGGTGATGGGGGAAGATCCAACGGTGGGAGAAAAAGAGGCGATGTGGGTGCGTTATAGGAGTAGGATGAGGAGATGATCGGAGGGTTGTGATTTAGGCGGGCAGTAGCGGCTAGGATGTTATCTGGAGAAAAGATCAGACGGATGTGGCTGCAGCGCAAATGGAGGGTGGAGATGGAAGTAGGTGGTGAAGATCTGACGGCCCAGGTGGGTGCCGGGTGGTGGAAGAAGGACGGGCCACATGGGCGGCCCAGAGGGCGCCACATGGCCCAATCAAAAATTCAAAAAAATAAATACAAAGAAAAATACAAAAGAAATAGTTAGAGGCAAAATTAGGAAAAAGTCAAAACATAAAAGTTGTTCGTCTCGATGAGATCTACAAGTTTCATGTTGAATGAAAAATCAAAAGAGGTCAGTTGTACAAAGAGTATTTTTGGGGGTATTTTTAAGATGGTAAAAACATCGATTTTTTATCTTTTGAGTTATTTTTGTATTTTTAGTCTTTTAAAGGTTAGTGGTATTATAGACAATTATTCTAACTAATTTTTAGGGGTTTTTGATGAGAAAATAATTACAAAGAAAATAATGGTAATTAGGTACAATTAATTAAGGTTAATTATACATAATATATTACAAGATAATAACAAAGAATTAAAGGTGATTTTTATTGGATTGATTAAGCCAGGGGTTTAATTAATGACTTTTCGCATGATCAATACAAGATTCATCAATGTCCAAAAATTATGAAACTTGGCCGAGATGTCAATTATGATGAAATAAATCTTTTGTATATTTTTAGTCTATTCATTTTAACTCCAAAAATTACAAAAAGTGTTGTAGCTTTAATTCATCTCATGCTTTTTTGATATTTTTAATTTTGAAAAAATGTTCATTTTATCACTAGAACTAAGAAACACCCAAAAACTTGCATAAATCGTATTTACTTTTTAAAAAAATACAAAATTATATAAATATGTTTTGAAAACCTTAAATAAATCTACATACAATAAAAATCAATTCAAGATTTTATGGTTTGAAATTACATATAATAATGTTTTTTAAATTAGACATATTTCCCTTCTATCTTGATTTAAAGAAACATTATTTCTTTGTTTTTTTAATCTTAATTTCGTGTTTTCAAAATTTCCAAAATTATTTTTAAATTCTTAAAAACTCAAAAAATGTATTTCCTTACATTAATATATTTTTATGACTATATAAAAATAAAGAAAACTCCCATTTTAATCTTCCTTTATTATATAAAGCATTAAAAAATCATTGAAAATCTTAATTAATTTGTCATTTTTAATGTAGCATGGAAATTAGACGATCATTAAAAACCACACGAAAATATTCAGTAATTATTCATTTCACTTGGATAAGCCCCAAGGTTGACACAAAGAGGAAACTTATCAACTTAGGATCAATTTAAGACCATTCAATGCACATGGATTTCAAGAAGATTTTTTTTAAGTGAATATGATGCAACTTTAATTGTGATCAATTTCAATGTGATTTCACAACTTTCCACTCAAACTAAGTTAAAAAATGATAAAACTTGGTGTAAATGTGAATGTATGCTAAATTAAGAGGCTGGTATTGTTTAGAATTTTCTAATGCAAAATGAATTTTATAGGAATTTATGAATGCAGACATAGTGATTGAGAGTAACTCAACTTTAATAATCATTAAACATCAATATTAATCCAATTCTTAATTAGCCTAAGTACATATTTAATGAGAAGTCAAAGAAATTTTTAATTTTAGAAAAAATAATGAGTGATGAATTAAAAATCAATTACTCTTACCAAAAATTAATTTATTAAGAGAAGGTTGAGCATGCAAACACTTGATTTTTTGGCATATGACAGTGTACAAATAATCCTACAAAATGTGATTTTGATAAATTTTTATATCAATGAATAATTTAATATCAATTAATCAAGTATGGGAAAATAAGCAAATTTGGACCAATTCACTTTAATAAATGAACCACAATAAATAAAAATTCCCCATCTCTTTCATTATGTAGAAAATTAGTTCATGCTCAATAAGCAAAATTTTAAATATGAAAAATAATGACCAATTGATGGTTCAAATAAATATTCCAAGGTCTAAATGTAAAATAAATAAATAAACAAAATTAAACAAATATGTGCAGCATAGGGACCTTTTTAAAATTAATTAAATAAATAGGTGCAGCATAGAGCGTGACTTCTTCATCATTTCCTTAATGCACGAAGGGCTCTAAAGTAAGAGGCCCAAACATGTGATGTAAATCATGTGCTGGGCTATGTTGAATCAAATGATTGTGGTTCAATGTTAGGGAACTAATTGAATGGTGATCAAGCCAGGATGATTTGACGCTCGTGATGTACTCAATGATAATCAACAGTCAAGGAACTTCCTTGAGTTTATGGTGAGGATCAATGGAATTTTTGATCATGTGGTATATGTAGCACATGATACTTCTTCGATGATCTCTCCACAATAGAACTCACGTGATGTGGTGTTCAGTCAACAACTAACAATTTTCGAGGAGCTACTATAGGGACTCGTGATAGTTGATGAGTGCTTCCTCACCGAACACCTGTAAACAAAAGGAGGTTCGAACCTTCTTAGGCTCGACTTTGATGTTTAGGCACATAAAGATGATTGATGGAGAATGTGTGCTCTGATGAGAGGTGGTGAAATGGAGCCTAATTGTTGGGAGGTTGTGAGATGTAGAAGAACAATATGTTGGGGAGAACACAAAATAAGAAGTTATATAAGAAGAAGAAGAAGAAGGGTCGAAGAAGAAGAAAATAAGAGAGAGGAAACGAGATCAGGAGAAAGAAAGGGAGATGGATTAAGCTCCTCAATAGAGGACTCTAATTGTCACTTCCAACGATTGAGGGATTCGTTGTTGAATAAAGATGGGTGGATGGCTGATGAAGCCCAATTTCATCATCTTAATTGTCCACTATTAACCACCTTGCTTAAAAATGTGTCAATAAAATCCAGATAAAGTTATGTAATTATCAGAGTCCCTAATAAATTAAAAATTACAAAAAAAAATATGGCAAAAGTAAAATCTGTGGTATTTTTAGCCTTAAAAATACCCTTAAAAATATTTCGAGTCTTTGTTTGATCTCATCTCCAGTTTTGATCAACATGAAACTTGTAGATCTCATCGAGATCTACAACTTTCATGTTTTGATTTTTCTCAAATTCGGCCACCTTCATCCTTATATTTCAATTTCTTGTTTGGAATAATCTGATTGGGCCACGTGGCCCGTTCTGGGTGAGCCACGTAGCCCGGTCTCCTTTGTCTTATCCGCCCCCATCTCCAGCCGTTGGATCCCTTCTTGAATCCAATAGCCAGAATATCTTCACTCCCACTCTTTTCCTAAGCCGTTTGATCTTCCCTCGCCTCTCATCAGCGTCGTTTTTAGGCACCTCGATCCAGGCCGTTCGATCACATGATCCAACGGTCAGGAGTCCTTCGTCTACCTCCGGTCAGATCTGTAACCCACGTTCTCCATCTCTCGCACGCGCTAGCCCATTCCATATTTCCCCGTGTCTCCGGCCATCCTCTCCACTATCTAACCACCCCACGACCGAGCTCATTCATCCATGATCCTCGTGCATATCTCCACTCTCCACGATCTTCCTCCAGTCATCCCATACCCTCCACTCAATCCACGGCGGCCACCACCTGGACCGCCAAACCTCACCTTCAAATACGCCCTCCCCTCCGCTGTAGTCCCTTGTTCGCCTTTACGTGGGGCAAAGCCCAGCCCTCCTCCACCTCCCTGTGACAGGGGGAGGTGGAGAGATCGAGCGACGACGAGTTTAGCTCCCGGTGAGACCCTTCATCGTTCATGGCGGAGTCGCGGTGCCTGGTGCCCGCTTGAGCTCGCTGGAACGGCCGGCCAACATGTGCGACGACCCCGAGGTCCTCCGATGACCTCGAGCCCAGGCCATTACCTCCGCCCAACCTCAGGTAACCTTCCGATCCCCTTTTGTATTTTTATTTAATTTCTCTTAATTTTGTAGGTCGCTTCACCCCTGTTCGCCCTTCACCGTTCGCCTCCCGAGCTTCACCATCACTCCACCTTTCACGCGCCGCCTCCGATCATCATCTCCATCCACCACAACCCCAGATCACCTCCAATCCACCTCCTCCGCCCTCCACGGCAGAGTAGCTCCGAGCTCCCATCTTCTTCACACTCCAGAGCTCCCATTCCATTCCACTTCGCATGCACAATGCATTTGCTTGCTTCGGCTATCAATCTAACGCTGCAGGTCTTCGAGTATCCAATGAATGGAGCCTTCACCGGAGCAATCTTCATCGACTCCGTTGCCGACACCTGAGCCTTGACGACCTTCTTCAGACGCCTTGGCGGCTCGTCCGAGCTTCCAGCTACTTCGACGACCGTTCACAGAACTCTGGGGAGGTCCGACATGTCAGATAGTGAGCGGCGGAGCTTGGGCTCCTTCGCCGGAGCTCGAACTCCGCCGCCAGCCACGACCGAGGAAGATGCTACAGGCACCGTCGGATGATAATCCTCGGAGCTCATCCAAGGGTGCTAGAGTGGCCACGTCATCAACCAGAGGATCCCCCAGTTACCGTTGGATCCTATTGATCCAACGTCCCAGAGCTATCCACGTCGTCACTCCAAGAGCGCACAACAGCCTTACGATTGCCATGATCGGATGGATAACAGTCGACCACGTGGCAGTCCCTGAGCATCCTCCAAGCCTCAGCATCCGAATCAACAGGCTCGGAGCTCCCGAGCCTATGCCGACCCTCCTGGAGCTTCGACCAGCACCGAGCCTACACGAGCCGATCCGAAGCTACATCGAGCCTCTATCGAATCTGAGCCTTCCTCCGAGCCTGGATGGCGCGTGCATAGCATGTGCCATCGGGGTAAATTGCGCAGAGGTCCCCAGACTTCTTAAATTTGTAAGCAGGTCCCGGATCACGTGCAGCTCACGCGTAACTTGGGTATTTTGCAGTCATACCCTCGCGGGTTTCTAAAATTGCAAAAATGCCCATGTGTGTATGGGTATTTTACAGGAAAGGCCTCACATTTTTCATATTTACATTTTAGTCCCTCCCAGTGACCTGTTTGTAGTTATCTCTTTTTATGTTTTCTTGCGTTTATGCCCTTGTCTTCTTTATTGCATATCTTGAGCACCGTACCTCCGTTTTAGTTGATTTCAGTGGCATTTTGAAGCTCTTCTCGTTGTATTTCTTATGGTCATGCTTATATTTTAGATTTGACACTATGAACCTTAGTGCATTATTTGATTATCTAAGCGTCCTGATTTCCTTGTTTCTTATGCCTAATTGCTACATGAATGAAGAATGCTTCAATATTTGACCTTGTTTGACTTGTATTTATAATGGCTCAAGTATTTATTGCCTAGGCTTGTTTGCATTGCATTTCATAGCATTCATTTGCATGATGAAAATAAAAAAATGCATGTTTCTTTTTTTATGCATTGTCTCATTCTTATGCATACTTTGACCTACTGATGTTCTTTAACTCAACACTTAGTTAATAAATAAAAATCTGGATAATTAGAGAAAGGCTCGTGTCCCTGAGTTCGACCTTGGTTTCTTGCCAAGTAAAAAAATACGACCATCTTATTCTTATTGAAATATCAATGAGATGGTCTTTTGATGACCCATTTCGGCCCGACTGCGATGACATATTCAAGTGTTAATTCAACACTATTAAAGGGCTGATTTCGCGGCTCGTTAAATGGCGTTGTTGCCGGGGACACGACTCATTTCTTGTATTTTTTTGGATTTTTGTTTATTTAATTTAGTGTTTCTTTTATATAGGTCACTTTGTTCATCTACTTTGCATTATAAAAAAATTCTTTTATATTTGATCTCTAACCTTTTGTCTCTGTGGTAGGGCCCTTGATCACTCAAGGAGGCGAGGAGCTGGCACTTCCCACTACGAGGAGCCACAGAAGCTTGCTTGGAGCAAATAGAAAAGAAAGAAAAAAATGTCTTGCATTTTTATTTCCATACTTGTAATAATTCATCTTTTACAGCGGTCTTTGATCGAAGGCCCGCGATTGTAATCGAATGATTGCGGTTGTATGGGGATCGTCCCCACTTGAGTGTCGACCTAGGACCAGGCACGCGGCTCTTTGAGCGTATTTCATTTTTTATCTTTTACGTGCTTGCTTGTAGGTAGGACACACTATAAATAAAGACGCATGTAGCATCGCCTCACTTAGCCAAATTAAAAGAAATTCTTCACCGCTAATAGAAGCATGTTAGGTGCGACTTTTTGATCGAATTGCATACTTATTGATTTTGGTTTTCAAAAAGCCCAAGTTTTTCACGGATTTTTGCCAAGTCACTGCATGTTTTATCGCTTAGCCTAGATCGCGGTTTTTATCGAATACATGGTTTTTCTCGGTTTCCCTTCCTAGCTTGATCACCTAGGATTAATGGAAAATGGAAATGAACGGTAGACGATGATTGCTTGATTTTGTGCTCACATTAATCAGTGGCAACCTTAAGAAAAAAATTGGGACTGTTAATTGCAAGTCAACCTAAAATGGAGTAAAATTCTGGTTTTGGGAGAGCAACACCCTCGTTTACGCATTGATTTTCACTTAACATTTTTTCCGCGTAAACATCAAATGTTTTATCACCAATAAAACCGACAAGATAATAAACCAACTTCGGTTGGTTTCATGTGTGAGTTGGTGAAATTGAGGGTCTTGCTTGATTGATTGGGCCATGTTTGCTTCGTTACACTCCCCAGAGCCATAAACACTCCATGCATCTCCGCAGATTCATCCGCTCATCTGTACATCCATCCATCTTCCTCGTTTACCTCGGGTCTCTTCCAACATCAAATCTCATCTTTATACTTAGGCTAATCTCAGCCTAAGTATAGGGGGGATCCGAGTCCCCGTGATTTTTTCTACTCTCCTTTCCTTGCCTTTATACTTAGGTTATTTCTAACCTAAGTATAGGGGGAGCCCCTCTTAGCTCCCGTATATTCCTTTATATTTAAATGGACCTATGTACTTGTATCATCTAGTGCTATGAGGACATAGCAAAATTTAAGTATAGGGGGGTATACCGTATATACCGTATACTTACTTTAGCTATAATCTGAAAAATTTGAAAAATCTAAAACTTTTTGGCTAAAGTAAAATTTCTTGGGACTAAGTAGACTCTAATGTTTTTCACGGCTTTTTCTATACTATGTTACAATATTTTGATAAAAAAATATTTTTGAAAATGAGTTTTCCTTGTTTTGAAAAGCCTTTTGAAAATGTTTTGAAAATTTTTTATTGGTGTGACATGGTTTTGAAAATTTTCTCTCTTTTCAAGGAAAGTTGAGTCTAACATGTGTTTTAGCCTTCTATTAAAATCCATAAAAATGAGAAAAACTCAAAAATCCTTTAGGAACCGTTAGTGACTACTAAACCCCATTAAGTAGCCGTGTTCAGTGAGGGTTCGCCCTTAGTAGATTGGATGGTTTAGAGGACATAGCGTAAGGCCCCGTCCTCAAGCAACGGGTTTCGGCCTGTACTTACATCCATAATGGATGAATGCATATGCTTAATTAAGTTTAGGCAGTCCTAATATCTCTTGAAGTCGAAAAAAATCTTGTTTTTGAATGAAGGAGTTGGATTAATCCTCTACTTTTACACTTCCACCCAGGATCTGAAATGATCAAGGAGATTTAGTTTTATGAGGTCTTTGAGATTTTAGGTTAACCAGCCTTAGCCATCAGGGTCTTAGACTTAATCATCCACATTCCCCTAGGTTTCTAGATTTGCATGCTATATTTCATGCTTAGTCTCAGACAAAAAGAATATGATCAGCACATCACATGCACGACTGCGGTTTCGATGAGATGAGTTGACTTTTCACCTGAGGGATTGGGATGAGGAATTCAAGTTTGGACTTGATCTAATGATGCTCGAGGATGGGATAAAATCTTTGGAGGCTTCATGAAACCTGAGTGTCAGCAAATATCAGCCAGTATGAGAACTTGGTTCTTATACTAATCTCTTGATATTGACCCAAGTGCCAGGGTCTGAATAAATAAAAAATGTTGATCAGTGTGCGCCAACTCTTGGTAAAAGCAGAGGAGCTAGCCAAAAATTATACAAATCAATGAAATTCCAAAGAAAATCTCTCATTCCACAAAGTCAAATATCAAAGAGCTTCCACCAAAGGCGAGCGCTCCCAACCATTTCAAAGTGTCTACTTGGACCACCGCTATTAGGACCAGGAGTCGGGCTTGCACCAAAAAAGGGCTCTGCATTGTAAATGCTACAAGTCTGGGTGTAGAAGGTACGATAGGTACTCAAAAAAGGCACACCCCGGTGTACTCCCAGGAAAACAAGTGCAGACGGCTCCAACTTCTCTTGACGGACGCACTGATCAACACCAAAATAATGTGTTGCGTAAAAAGGCACTAGAGAGAATCCTTGTTCCAATGAGAGGGAGAGAAGAAATGACACAATCCCATACCCTCCATTACTGGCCTTCCATCTACATTTTCTAAGTCTGACAACTAAAGAGACAGTGGACTGAATGCAAGATCTGATTTAATCCCTAGTGTTAAGGATTGGGTCCTTAGGAGAATTTCTTGGACCAAGACTTTGGGTGATGATTTGACTCTACTCTTGGAATTGCAGTCAACACTAAATTTCATATCCATTAGATTATACGTACATCAGAGAGAGTCTGGAGAATTAGAGGAATTGGGTGTCTCTTGATTAAGGCTAGGTTGAACTCGAGAAGCTTAGATATCTAAAAGTTGAGTGGACTTGAACAGATTGGATCATGTACTCACATGCACAAGGGGGTTAATCCATCTTATTCATTTTTCTTTGATGCTCGAGGATGAGCATAGTTTAAGTATAGGGGGTGATGAAACCCAATTTCATCATCTTAATTGTCCATTATTAACCCCCTTGCCTAAAAATGTGTCAATAAAATCCAGATAAAGTCCTATAATTATCAGAGTCCCTAATAAATTAAAAATCACAAAAAAGTAGCAAAAGTAAAATCTGTGGTATTTTTAGCCTTAAAAATACTCTTAAAAATATTTCGAGTCTTTGTTTGATCTCATCTCCACTTTTGGTCAACATGAAACTTGTAGATCTCATCGAGATCTACAACTTTCATGTTTGGTGTTTTCTCAAATTCGGCCATATTCATCCTTATATTTCAGTTTCTTGCTCGGAATAATCTGATTGGGCCATGTGGCTCGTTCTGGGTGAGCCATGTAGCCGGTCTCCTTTGTCTTATCCGCCCCCATCTCCAGCCGTTGGATCCCTTCTTGAATCCAACGGCCAGAATATCTCCACGCCTGCTCTTTTCCTAAGCCGTTTGATCTTCCCTCGCCTCTCATCAGCGCCGTTCTTAGGCGCCTCGATCCAGGCCGTTAGATCACATGATCCAACGGCCAGGAATCCTTCGTCTACCTCCGGTCAGATCTCTAACCCACGTTCTCCATCTCTCGCACGCGCTGACCCCTTCCATATTTCCCCGCGTCTCCGGCCATCCTCTCCACTATCTAACCACCCCACGACCGAGCTCATTCATCCATGATCCTCGCGCATGTCTCCACTCTCCACGATCTTCCTCCAGTCATCCCATACCCTCCACTCAATCCACGGCGTCCACCACCTGGACCGCCGAGCCTCACCTTCAAATACACCCTCCCCTCCGCCGTAGTCCCTTGTCCGCCTTTACGTGGGACAAAGCCCAGCCCTCCTCCACCTCCCTATGACAAGGGGAGGTGGAGAGATCGAGCAACGACGACTTTAGCTCCCGGTGAGACCCTCCGCCGTTCATGGCGGAGTCGCGGCACCTAGTGCCCGCTTGAGCTCGCTGGAATGGCCGACCAGCATGTGCGACGACCCCGAGGTCCTCCGATGACCTCGAGCCCATGCCATTACCTCCGCCCAACCTCAGGTAACCTTTCGATCCCCTTTTGTATTTTTTATTTAATTTCTCTTAATTTTGTAGGTCGCTTCACCCCTGTTCGCCCTTCACCGTTCGCCTCCCGAGCTTCGCCATCACTCCTCCTTTCATGCACCGCCTCCGATCATCACCTTCATCCACCACAACCCCAAATCACCTCCAATCCACCTCCTCCGCCCTCCACGGCGGAGTAGCTCCGAGCTCCCATCTTCTTCACACTCCAGAGCTCCCATTCCACTCCACTTCGCACGCACAACACATTTGCTTGCTGCGGCTATCAATCCAACGCTGCAGGTCTTCGAGTATCCAATGAACAGAGCCTTCACCGGAGCGATCTTCATCGACTCCGTTGCCGACACCTGAGCCTTGACGACCTTCTTCAGACGCCTTGGCGGCTCGTCCGAGTTTCCAGCTACGTCGACGATCGTTCAAAGAACTCTGGGGAGGTCCGGTATGTCAGATATCGAGCGGCGGAGCTTGGGCTCCTTCACCGGAGCTCGAACGCTGCCGCCAGCCACGACCGAGGAAGATGCTACAGGCACCGTCGGATGATAATCCTCGGAGCTCATCCAAGGGTGCAAGAGCGACCATGTCATCAACCAAAGGATCCCCTAGTTACCGTTGGATCCTATTGATCCAACGGCCCAGAGCTATCCATGTCGTCACTTCAGGAGCGCACATCAGCCTTCCGATTGCCATGATCGGATGTATAACAGTCGACCACGTGGCAGCCCCTGAGCATCCTCCAAGCCTCAGCGTCCAAATCAGCAGGCTCGGAGCTCCCGAACCTATGCCGACCCTCCTGGAGCTTCGACCAGCACCGAGCCTACAAGAGCCGATCCGAAGCTACATCGAGCCTCTGCCGAACCTGAGCCTTCCTCCGAGCCTGGATGGCACGTGCATAGCATGCGCCATCGGGTTAAATTGCACAGAGGCCCCACCGACTTCTTCAATTTGCAACCAGGTCACGGATCACTTGTAGCTCACGCGTAACTTGGGTGTTTTGCAATCATACCCTCGCTGGTTTCCAAAATTGTAAAAATGTCCCTGTACGTGTGAGTATTTTACAGTGAATGCCTCACATTTTTCATATTTACATTTTAGTCCCTCCCAGGGACCTGTTTGTAGTTTTCTCTTTTTATGTTTTCTTGCGTTTATGCCCTTGTCTTCTTTATTGCATATCTTGAGACCGTACCTCCGTTTTAGTTGATTTCAGTGGCATTTTGAAGCTCTTCTCATTGTCTTTCTTATGGCATGCTTATATTTTAGATTTGACACTATGAACCTTAGTGCATTATTTGATTATCTAAGTGTCCTGATTTCCTTGTTTCTCATGCCTAATTGCTACATGAATGAAGAATGCTTCAATATTTGACCCTGTTTGACTTGTATTTATAATGGCTCAATTATTTATTGCCTAGGGCTTGTTTGCATTGCATTTCATAGCATTCATTTGCATGATGAAAATAAAATTAAAAAATGCATGTTTCTTTTTTTATGCATTGTCTCATTCTTATGCATACTTTGACCTACTAATGTTCTTTAACTCAACACTTAGTTAATAAATAAAAATCTAGATAATTAGAGAAAGGCTCGTGTCCCTGAGTTCGACCTTGGTTTCTTGCCAAGTAAAAAAATATGACCATCTTATTCTTATTAAAATATCAATGAGATGGTCTTTTGATGACCCATTTCGACCCGACTGCGACGACATATTCAAGTGTTAATTCAACACTATTAAAGGGCCGATTTCGCGGCTCGTCAATGGCGTGTAGGTATTGACTCAATAGGTTGGTCTTATTATTTAACAAGTTAGAAAAGTCGTTGAGGTAACCGGGCACCGTTTTTGGAATTTTCTGATCAAGATGATTTTTTTATGAATTTAAGAATGAAAATAAAATGAATTTCAATAATTAATTATAATAAATATTAAACCTATTTACTTTCAAAGAATAAAATTATCCAAGATCTATCACTATGTGATTGAACTCAGGAAAATCCTAAACCTTGAAAATACGAGATTTAATACCTATTAAAAAATAAAGATTGAAATCTACAAAATGAATTTTATAGAGAAAACCATGCATGCAAATGCTATTCTTTTTTTGGCACAACGTGAAATACAATTAATTCTACGATCACTAATTTTTTGGCAATTTTTAGGGCTATGATTAATTAATTATGAATTTTGAAGCACATAGTGGTCAAAATGTACAATTTTTCACAAGAATAATAAGTATTAATTAACCACAATGAATAAAAATATCAAGCATATGCGATAATGTAGATAATTACTGAGAAAAAAGTGCAATTTCTTAACTAATAAAATGATGCAGTAGAATTGTTCAAATAATGAGTGAAACACATGGTTCTATTTGCAAAATTACAATAAGTAAATAAAATAAGAGATAATGCAGTGAGGGGACTAAATTGAAATTAACAAAACTCAGGGGGGTGTGACTGCAAAATTTCCTGGAAGGCACGTGCGAAGATGCAGCCATGGTTGGTGAAGATGGCTCAACGGCATCGTGGGTGGAATGCGTTAGTGAAGTGCGTGGGTGAAGATGTCGAGGAAGGTGACTCCTGGCTCCGGTCAGGAGGTGACGATGACGATGGCACATAGGGTTGAAGCACGTGCCCCCGGGGCAGCTGGACCTGGATGGGATTATGCGGGGCTCCAGGGGCTGTTGTGTATGTTCCCCCAATGCATGTGCTCCACAAGTGCATGGGGACCTCAAGTCTCGTGACCAACCTTGAGGAGTTGGCGGAGTAGATAACGTCGAGAGCTTAGTGGTGGAAGAGGTCGAGGCTTCTTTGAGTGAGGCGGTGTCGGAGCGTAGTGGTGTTGGTCCGATGTCAAGGAAGAGATGCAGCTGTAGTTGGTAAAGATGGCTCGACGACGTGGTGTGCAAGGCATTAGTGAAGCGTGTGGATGAAGATGTCGAGGAAGGTGACTCCTGGCTCCGGCCAGGAGGTGACGATGATGGTGGCGGGTAGGGTCGATGCAGGTGGTGCTCAGAGGTGTGGAAATCCTAAGAGCAACTAGCGGCTGGAGACGGAGCATGATGATTGTTGATGAAGTCAACCCCTAGCTCCAGCCAGGGGGTGTCAATGAAGTTGTTGGTGCCCAACAGAGGACCGAAGCTGGGAGCAATTGCGGCAGAGGAGGGATGTGCTGCAACGAGGGGGAAACCCTCATATCTCACCGCAGCTCAGAGGTACGATCGTTGGGCACTATCACCGCTCATTGGGGCTGCTCTTTCTTGCTGTGTGGATCGGAGAATGACCGTTTCGAGGGGCGACAAGGCTTTCTTTATAGAAGATAGAAGGGAGGCTGGTGCAAGCTTCAAAGGGGAAGGTGATCCGGTGATTGGAATGCAGGGATCTTGATTGGGGTAGCGGGCGTCATCATCAAGCGAAGAAGGAAGGTGGTGCGTGATTGATTGCGAGGGCAGAGACGCGCAAGAATGGAGGAGGCGATTGGTGGGGGTATCACGAGATTGAGGGAATGGATCTGACTCAGAGGAGGAAGGGGAGAAGGCTTTTGGAGGCGGTTGATCGAAGATGGGGATACGTATGGGATATGTGATTGGAGTCCAAGAGAGGCAAGACGATGATGGTGGATGTTGGGGATCTTTGGCAGCACGGCGGATTATGAGATCTGCGGAGGAGCGGCAGGTGGCAATGCCGCTAGATCTGGAAGGGGAACGGGGGAGGAAGGCACACATGTAGGGCACACGCGCGCGAGAGGCACGCGTGCTGCACATACGACCCTTTTTTAATTTTTTTAATTTTTTTTAAATTTAATTATTTTTTTAAATAAATGAAATATATAAATCCCAAAAATAGGTGACACGTGGCGACTCTAGGAGCACCACGTGTCGGCCCCAGAAAATTCCGAAGATAAATCCGGAATAAATATTAAATGACCTCGGATCGAAAAATTTTCTTTACAAAAATTGCTTGTGTCGATGAGATCTACGACTTTTATGAAGAGACTAAAACGAAAATCGCTCAATTGCATAAAGTGGTATTTTTGGGGCATTCCATGTACAAAGAATACCTTGATTTTTAGGTTTTATAATTTTTTATCATTTTTAAATAAGATAAACATCCGGAAAAAAAATGATAAAATCAGAGATAAATATTTACACATTATTATAATTTTTTAGATTTTTATTAATTAAGTAAATAAAGTAATAAAATAAAGTACTAAAACGACAACTTTTGTAGAAACGGTTAGTGAAGACTCGAACTCTGTTAATTTCTTTGATTTCAAGCTTATTTTGGATTTGGATTTTGTGTATTTTAATAAAACTTTTATCAAAGATGATAGATGAAAAAAATAAAATAAAAGTAGTTAGTTATGTTCATAAAATAATAGATCAAAAATCGTTAAAATACAAAATGTACAAAAGAGGCCCAAAACCCAACTTTCACATATGAGCTCCGACTCGCTTGAACTTGGTCTTGTTTTGAAGGTATTTGAATTTGCATTAGTTCAAAAGTGAGTAGAATCAAATCGGACACTGTATGAGGAAGATATTAGCATTTTAGTCCGTAAATCCTAGAATTAGGTTTTGAGTTTATGGTCCACTTATTGAGGTAGTGATTTTTTTGTATTTTTCATTTATTCTTCTTAGTAATATGTGCACAATGGAGGTGGTTCAGATGATTTGGAGTTAGCATGAATTAATTAAAAATCAGGGAAGTTAGCTTATTTAGAGGTCGATTGGGCTGGGATTTTTGACGTCTTATTATGTGCAATAATGAGTGATAAAATACAATAATTTTTTATTCATGCATGAATGCTAATTATGCAAAATAAATGAAGAAATTTCAATGAATTTTGGAGATTTGAGCTTAATTAGTGTCTTTTAGAGTGATGAATCTGAGATTCATCATCCCCCTATACTTAAACCATGCTCCCGGGCATCTAAAGAAATGCAATGAGGTGAAATGAGATTGAGTTCTATACCAAGACCATGAGAAGAAGGTGAAAAAGGAGCTAGACCTGACCTTTGGATTATTAGTTTGGCGGAACTTCTGTGAGACTTAGGTTTTAAAATCAACAGCCTCCAAGTTCTATAAATCATTGTCGCAGTTTCAGCTTAGAAGTCATCTTAGATCAATCCTCCTCCCAAAACATACCCCATGAACATTGAACAATTAACTCAAGTGTGTGAAAGGTTTTATCTCTTTCCATCCATAATACTATATTACAATGCAAACCTCCTCTCCAGTAACTCGTCCTTGGGGAGTCAGCTATTTCCTTCTAAGGTCTATTGTGATGTGTTCACAATCGATTAGAGGGAGAAATTAGAAGAAGTGGAAAAGAACTGTATGATGACCAGTGTAGTCTCCTCTCCTTGTGAAATCGGTCAGTTTAACCAAGTCTCCACCAACATCTGTAGGTTTTCCTAAAACTTGGAACTTTTTTGGTCAAATATTTAATTGGTAGTTGGCTTTCTTTGTGTTTGGATTTTTGGTAGCTCTGCATTGATCTTGTTGTGCCTCTACAGATATGGAATCTTTTTTTCCGTACATATTTTGGGGTCTTAGAAAAAAATGTGCCCAATCATCCATCCCTTTTCTGAAGTTTTATTTCATCCCGTGCTCCGTTCTTTAGATGTCCACGATACTAGAAAAGAAGCTCGCATAGTTCCCAACACCCTGTCTGAGTCGAGCTAAGTGCATAGTGCGAGAGTACAAATTAATTCCCTATTCCGAAGTCGTACCTTTAGAATGAAGAGACCAGTATCCAGACCCGATGAGGATTCCTCCGAAAATTCCTTCTCCGGAATGCTAGAGGAGACTTTCTTAGTCGGTTTTCTAGAACCAGAATCATTGAGAGGGAGAGGAGAGCGACACGCCTTGAGGGGTTCGGGGGAATACCTCGAGGAATCAATTCTCAACTTCCTCTCACTAGATAACTGACTAGAGGAGGGAGCAACCGTATTTTTATGTGGGGTCAATTTAATCCTAGTTGTCTCCTTTGAAGGTTCGGGATGTGATGTGGTGCTGAATATGGGGTCCTCATAAGACGAGTCACCATATAGATTGTAATATTTCTAAAGGGTCAGCACACGTCTTGGGGAGACGCTAGTGATCTCAGCTGGCTTGGCATTAGTGGGCTCTGGTGTCGGATCATCAAAATGGTCAAGGCAATCAAAAAAGGTCGTGTCTGACTCAATGATCGCTTCTGGTCGTGAGTCCTCCTTAGAAGATGTCATGGTGGTGGTGCAAGCAGTTGGTGAAGCAGAGGTGTGGGGAGTTTCTGAACCAATGGTCGTCTGGACAGTCGATATCTGAGGTATAGTAGAGAGACGGGACTCATCTATCTCTCTGTGGTAACAGTTGTCTGCGGATATGCGAGCCACCTTTAAGTAAAGTGTATCAAAGAATGAGTGAGGTTGAAGCGCTCCCAATGCTGTAAAATTGATCTCCCGAGTCTCGTAATCTATAGTCGCCTTAGCCAAGGGCTAAGAACAGCTTCCCGAGTATAAAGGAGAATGGGTAAACTCTCCTCGGTGCTCAATGTCAATGACCGTGAAGACTACCTAGAGTAGAGCACCTTGGAAGTTATGATGACTGAAATGGTTTCTCTCGATCGTTTGATGGATCGATCAGCCAACTGAATGATCTCTCTCAACTTTCTGATTGGTCTGAGTTTGGAGCTACAAACACAGAGGGTTGGGAGGATATTTATCAGAGAGTCATCATCGATTCTTGCATGGGTAAAGGTAGTGTCTTTGATTTCACATTCAACCCTAGGCAACCGCTTCACTCTACGGCTCTTGGTCTTTGTCCCCATCACCAAGGAGGTGGCCATAGACACTATGTGTCTTTCTGTCCTTGTTTTCTTATTACCTGAGCTCTTGGTCATCAATTTCCTCCTTACAAATCTCTTAAGGTTGGAGAAGTGATCCGGCCCTTTATTAAGGAAGTTTAAAAATCAATTCCCTTAGGGCAGGATCCAATTTTTTAGGTCATTTTCATTTTCTATTTTTATGAAATTTTCTGGTATTTCAATTTTTTGGTCTTTTTGATATTTTCAATTTTTTTGTGTTTTTGATGGATGAATGGTCAGACTCTGGATTGGAGGGTAAGTGGTTAGTAGAAGAGGAAGGTAGAATAGACTCCAGCTGTACAAAATGTGTAGGTTCCCTAATGCTCGCTCAGTTTTCAACATCAAATATACTTACTTCCTTTTCCACTTTCATACCCAGGCTGGCAGAAATTGAGTGTAATATTTCCATGACATCTCTTAACTTGTTACCCATCCTCCACAAAATTCTCATGACGAAACATGGGAGAGTTCTGCTCAATTGGAGGATACTGCTGAGATATTGGAGTCTCATACTCAACATACCTAGACTCTGGCATGTAATGCTGGGTAAAGTATGGACCATCTGAATGGCAAACATTGGTCGGAGCCTCATATGATGGAGTCAATAAAGAGAGGGTTCGTAGATTGAATTCATGAGTCCAATCCCCCATAGGCTCTCCGAATGGCTGGTCAATGTAGGCTTGATTACTAGGGTCAATCAAGTCAGGAAGATCATTAGGTGCATGCCTCTCCATTCGGTATGTTCGATCGACCATGTTATGCCCTAAGGTCAAGACGGGGTGTGTATATGTAAATTGTTGTCTAGTCCCTACTTGAGGTGAGAATGAGGTATGTGGGGGCACATAATTCTGCCAATCATCTATCTCAATAGTGGCTTGCTCTTCATTCGGTTCTTTGATTCCAGTAAGCTCTCAAGAATAAGGATAGTCAGCCCAAGATGGAAGTGAATCCGGACTGTAAGAATATGGAATAAGTGAGAAATGCGTAGAAGTGGAGAAGTCAATCAAAGTTCTGACTTCATAATCGGGTTGAGGTGGAACCGACCACGAGTAACGGTCTCCCGTGGATAGCGGAGGATACATGGAAGAAGGAGAAAGCGAAGATGAAAGTTATATGGTCGAGGAGGAATGACCAGAGGTCTTAGGGTATGGGGACCAATACACCGACATCTTGAGGAGGAAAGGATGAATGTAAGTAGATCGAGGTAGAAAACATGCAATTACACAAGATAACACATACAGACATACACAAAGACAAACACAAGAGCAAACCTTGAGTTCACACTCAACACGGTGAAGGACCCGAAGCCGGGGTCCGATTAATCTGGTTGATTTCAAGTGTGATTTTTTCAAGCAATTAGCAAGGATTACGTGGCCTAAAGGGAAGTCAGCTCAAAGACGGATGCGTCTCCCATGTTTAACTTGTCGCCTAAGATACCAACACCCTTCCTCTCTTTGCTCCTATCACCAGTTGAGAAGTTCAAGGATCTGTCCCTATCTACCTACCGAAGTAGGCGGAGGCTGACAAGGCTTATAACTTCACCCCAGAGGGTTACTAGCAACTTATCTGGTGCACCGCTGCTTCACCCCTATCTACCTGCTGAAGCAGGCGGAGGCTACTTGGTGCTGGTCAGTTGAACCTCAAGTAGTTCAGCCTGTGATATTTGCTAGGATCGGGGTACATGATATGGAAGGTAGGGATTTTGGCTCTATCTTAGGGTGTGCACACACACTCTCTGTACCCTCACTCATCCTGAAATCAAGGTCGGGGTACTCTCCCGCAAGCAAGGGTTAATTTTAGTCATTTTTTTTGATCCAATTCAATTAGCAGTCTCGATTTTATAGATTAGTTGTCACTGTAATTAATCCATGCAAGCAATCACGTCTACCATCCAGTCCCAATTCATTTATCCTAGGCTAGAAAAACCAAGAGGGAGAATCAGAAAAAGCCTATGCAATCGAGAAAACAATGATTAATGCTTGAGTAAGAAGACTTACAGTGCCTCTAGCTCTCTACAATGCGGGATGCAATACTGAATTGAAATTTTACGCTATATGAAATGCGCGATGGAGCTCCTAGACAAGCAATTCTATTAGTGATTGAAGAACAAGTTAAATTTGGCTAAGTTCTGCGGTCTAAGTGTGTCTTTTAATGGTGAAGTGTGGTCCTAGATATTACGAGCACAAACAGTCCTAAGAAAGCTCTAAGAGCTGAGAGTGCAGGTCCTGTCCTACGTCAATCAACCACACAACACATAGAATCTTTTTATTATTTAATTACACGCTTGAACCCAAACGGGAACCACTGTAAAAGCAGACACTTTTTCCTTTTTGTACAAAATATCTCAAAACCACTCAATTCAAATCGATGCTGATTCTTCGGCTTGCCTGGCGTATCACCTTCGATGCTTCGTGTTCCTCGCACAAAAATAAACAATGGTCAGAGAGAGATAAACAAAATATAGACAAAAATAAACAGAAAAATAATTAGAAAAAATGAAATATTACAAGGTGGTTCGATGATTAACTATCCGATTGAATGGAAAACCAAAACTTAATTTTTCTATAATGATCCTAAGCTGTTTGTCTCACCGGCAACGATGCCATTTGACGTATCTGAAATTGTCCTTTTAATTAAATGTATGTGTCATCGATTTTGTTGTAGTTGGGCACAATCAAGATCGATAAAAAATAATTGCACGAATCGAATAATTAATTATTTATTTAATGTGCAGTTTTATATTTTTTTAACCCGAGCAAGCCCTAGGGTCGACTCAAAGAGGTAAAGGAACAACTTCGGATCAGTTTAGGGGAATTAGCTCGTGGTTTTTCAAGTGGATTTTGTTTTATTTTTTAAGCGATAAAAATGCAAATGCACGACCTTGGATGAACTAGGTTATTAAGAATATATGCAACTTAGCCAAAACTAATTTTAATGTGAAATTAGTCCAAATTGGCCAAGTTATATTTTTCTTGTAAACCTAATACAATGATAAATGAAAAATATATTTTTTGGAATTTTTGGATTTAAAATGCAACAATGAAAAATACAAACTTTTTGAGATTTTATGCAATTTTTCGTGCAAACAGAATGCAAAAATTATGAAAAATTTACTAGAAGTGCAAAAATTATAAAGCTACACTATTTTTTTAGAATTTTCTGACACTTTATGATTTTTTTATGAATTTTTTATCGAAAATAGAGTGACTATTAGTATTTAATTCCTAATTAATCCACGAAATCAAATTATCCAGAGAATAATTTATCTCAGATAGATATTTAAATGAATAATCCAGGGGACTTGAAATTTCACAAAAATAATATTTGTGGATTTAATTAAACATAAATTACAAAAATCACAACTTTTGGAACAATATGTTATTAAATATGAATTTAAGACTTTGAAATGAGTAAAATATCTAATTTTTCACCAAAACAATTTTAGTTAATTACCCAATGCTGACAAAAATTCAAATAAATATATAAGAGAAAAAGATTTAAATACTCTACTAAATGCTATTTTTTGTTTAAAAATTGATGCAAAACTGATGTTCAAATTAATACGTAAATGCAGGGGTATCTTTGCAATACAGAAATTAAAACTTAATAAAGAAAACATACACATAGATGCTTTTGCAAATACAGAAAACTAATAGACTGAAAATGTAATTTTCTAAAAAATTTAAAAAATAAAAGGGCCTTCTCATGCCCATGTCTAGGGCACGATCATGAGGGGACGTGCGGGCGTGGCTGGGGCGGCGCGAACATGCGTGGCGGAGGCGGCTAGCGGCCCAGGCGGTGCGAGCTCATACTCAACATACCTAGACTCTGGCATGTAATGCTGGGTAAAGTATGGACCATCTGAATGGCAAACATTGGTCGGAGCCTCATATGATGGAGTCAATAAAGAGAGGGTTCGTAGATTGAATTCATGAGTCCAATCCCCCATAGGCTCTCCGAATGGCTGGTCAATGTAGGCTTGATTACTAGGGTCAATCAAGTCAGGAAGATCATTAGGTGCATGCCTCTCCATTCGGTATGTTCGATCGACCATGTTATGCCCTAAGGTCAAGACGGGGTGTGTATATGTAAATTGTTGTCTAGTCCCTACTTGAGGTGAGAATGAGGTATGTGGGGGCACATAATTCTGCCAATCATCTATCTCAATAGTGGCTTGCTCTTCATTCGGTTCTTTGATTCCAGTAAGCTCTCAAGAATAAGGATAGTCAGCCCAAGATGGAAGTGAATCTGGACTATAAGAATATGGAATAAGTGAGAAATGCGTAGAAGTGGAGAAGTCAGTCAAAGTTCTGACTTCATAATCGGGTTGAGGTGGAACCGACCACGAGTAACGGTCTCCCGTGGATAGCGGAGGATACATGGAAGAAGGAGAAAGCGAAGATGAAAGTTATATGGTCGAGGAGGAATGACCAGAGGTCTTAGGGTATGGGGACCAATACACCGACATCTTGAGGAGGAAAGGATGAATGTAAGCAGATCGAGGTAGAAAACATGCAATTACACAAGATAACACACACGGACATACACAAAGACAAACACATGAGCAAACCTTGAGTTCACACTCAACACGGTGAAGGACCCGAAGCCGGGTCCGATTAATTTGGTTGATTCCAAGTGTGATTTTTCAAGCAATTAGCAAGGATTACGTGGCCTAAAGGGAAGTCAGCTCAAAGACGGATGTGTCTCCCATGTTTAACTTGTCGCCTAAGATACCAACACCCTTCCTCTCTTTGCTCCTATCACCAGTTGAGAAGTTCAAGGATCTGTCCCTATCTACCTACCGAAGTAGGCGGAGGCTGACAAGGCTTATAACTTCACCCCAGAGGGTTACTAGCAACTTATCTGGTGCACCGCTGCTTCACCCCTATCTACCTGCTGAAGCAGGCGGAGGCTACTTGATGCTGGTCAGTTGAACCTCAAGTAGTTCAGCCTGTGATATTTGCTAGGATCGGGGTACATGATATGGAAGGTAGGGATTTTGGCTCTATCTTAGGGTGTGCACACACACTCTCTGTACCCTCACTCATCCTGAAATCAAGGTCGGGGTTACTCTCCCGCAAGCAAGGGTTAATTTTAGTCAATTTTTTTGATCCAATTCAATTAGCAGTCTCGATTTTATAGATTAGTTGTCACTGTAATTAATCCATGCAAGCAATCACGTCTACCATCCAGTCCCAATTCATTTATCCTAGGCTAGAAAAACCAAGAGGGAGAATCAGAAAAAGCCTATGCAATCGAGAAAACAATGATGAATGCTTGAGTAAGAAGACTTACAGTGCCTCTAGCTCTCTACAATGCGGGATGCAATACTGAATTGAAATTTTACACTATAAGAAATGCAAGCGATGGAGCTCCTAGACAAGCAATTCTATTAGTGATTAAAGAACAAGTTAAATTTGGCTAAGTTCTGCGGTCTAAGTGCGTCTTTTAATGGTGAAGTGTGGTCCTAGATATTACGAGCACAAACAGTCCTAAGAAAGCTCTAAGAGCTGAGAGTGCAGGTCCTGTCCTACGTCAATCAACCACACAACACATAGAATCTTTTTATTATTTAATTACACGCTTGAACCCAAACGGGAACCGCTGTAAAAGCAGACACTTTTCTTTTTTGTACAAAATCTCTCAAAACCACTCAATTCAAATCGATGCTGATTCTTCGGCTTGCCTGGCGTATCACCTTCGATGCTTCGTGTTCCTCGCACAAAAATAAACAATGGTCAGAGAGAGATAAACAAAATATAGAAAAAAATAAACAGAAAAATAATTAGAAAAAATGAAATAATTACAAGGTGGTTCGATGATCAAACTATCCGATTGAATGGAAAACCAAAACTTAATTTTTCTATAAGGATCCTAAGCTGTTTGTCTCACCGGCAACGACGCCATTTGACGTATCCGAAATTGTCCTTTTAATTAAATGTATGTGTCATCGATTTTGTTGTAGTTGGGCACAATCAAGATCGATAAAAAATAATTGCACGAATCGAATAATTAATTATTTATTTAATGTGCAGTTTTATATTTTTTTAACCCGAGCAAGCCCTAGGGTCGACTCAAAGAGGTAAAGGAACAACTTCGGATCAGTTTAGGGGAATTAGCTCGTGGTTTTTCAAGTGGATTTTTTTATTTTTTAAGCGATAAAAATGCAAATGCACGACCTTGGATGAACTAGGTTATTAAGAATATATGCAACTTAGCCAAAACTAATTTTAATGTGAAATTAGTCCAAATTGGCCAAGTTATATTTTTCTTGTAAACCTAATACAATGATAAATGAAAAATATATTTTTTGGAATTTTTGGATTTAAAATGCAACAATGAAAAATACAAACTTTTTGAGATTTTTATGCAATTTTTCGTGCAAACAGAATGCAAAAATTATGAAAAATTTACTAGAAGTGCAAAAATTATAAAGCTACACTATTTTTTTAGAATTTTCTGACACTTTATGATTTTTTATGAATTTTTTATCGAAAATAGAGTGACTATTAGTATTTAATTCCTAATTAATCCACGAAATCAAGTTATCCAGAGAATAATTTATCTCAAATAGATATTTAAATGAATAATCCAGGGGACTTGAAATTTCACAAAAATAATATTTGTGGATTTAATTAAACATAAATTACAAAAATCACAACTTTTGGAATAGTATGTTATTAAATATGAATTTAAGACTTTGAAATGAGTAAAAATATCTAATTTTTCACCAAAACAATTTTAGTTAATTACCCAATGCTGACAAAAATTCAAATAAATATCAAAGAGATAAAGATTTAAATACTCTACTAAATGCTATTTTTTGTTTAAAAATTGATGCAAAACTGATGTCCAAATTAATACGTAAATGCAGGGGTATCTTTGCAATACAGAAATTAAAACTTAATAAAGAAAACATACACATAGATGCTTTTGCAAATACAGAAAACTAATAGACTGAAAATGTAATTTTCTAAAAAAATTTAAAAAATAAAAGGGCCTTCTCATGCCCATGTCTAGGGCACGATCATGAGGGGACGTGCGGGCGTGGCTGGGGCGGCGCGAACATGCGTGGCGGAGGCGGCTAGCGGCCCAGGCGGTGCGAGCTCGCGGGATCGGCGCGAGGCAGGCTGACCGCGAGGGGGTGGCACACAGCATCGGCGAAGCTACAGGCGGGGCGCACACTGGCTGTGTGGAGCGGTGAAAAGGCGGAGGGGCCGACCTGCAGGGCGGCTGCTGGAGGTCGCAGAGGGTGCGTCGCTTGGAGGCTGTGCACGTGGCCTAGAGGTGCGCAGCAGTGAATGGGCATGGGACGGAGGATGGAGGTGCGGCCTGGAGGCGACTAGGGGTTACGACCGCAAGGGCGAGGGGCGGAACAGCACCACGGGCAGTGCAGGGGTGCGTACAGCCTGGCGCGATGGCGGGCGGCCTCGGGGTGGGGTGGGCGCTGGTCGTGGCGCGTGCAGACCTTACGTACATGTGGTTGGAGATGGAGGCTGGAGCCGCGGGTGTGGAGCGACGATGCTCGCGCGACTGAAGGGAGATGTTGCGACAGTGGTGCTGGGCTGGTCGCCGCACGAACTGGAGCAGGGCAGGCCAGTGATAGATCCGGCGAAGGAGCACGCGGCTGACACGGCCACCGACGACGTGGAAGAAGGGGGCTATGACTGCTTCTGTTCCTTTTTTTATTTTTTTATATTTTTTCGTAATTTTTTTGTAAACAAGAAATAAAATACAATGATAAAGTGGTGTTTCTGTGTGATGATTGTGATTTGGATGTGATAAAAATGAAGATGGTGACCGTGATATGAATGAACAAGGGAAAAAAATTGTTAGATAAAAATAAAATGACAATAAAAAGGAGATGGATTACTTACCTGTGGTTCGCCGGATTTTGGAGGAGCTATGATATGCGACCTCCGTCGTGGCCTTGATCAGCTTGGCAAAAAGTCGAGAAGCTAAAGCTCTTCCAAGAAGGAGGAGCGATGAAGGTTGGAAACCTTCGGATCTCGCCGTAAAGCTCGTCTTCGCTCAAAGCCTTCCTCGTCGAGCTGTCACCTGGACGAAGGGCCGGGCTAGACATTCTCCTATCGGAAGGCGGATGATGAAAAATGGAGGAGGAGATGTGAATAAAAAGGAGGAGAGGAAGTTAGAAAAGATGTGGAGATATTAAGGAGAATGGGGAGTTGGTGACTTGGAGTGGAGGACAAGTTGGAGTAGAGAAGAAGTAAAACGTAATAAAATAAATAAATAAAATAAAATAATATAATATAAGTAGGCTACTAAAGTAATGAAGGGAAAATAAAAGAAATTATATAAATAATAAAATAAATAATATAATATAAAATAAAAGACAAAGATAATAAATTAATATAAAAGAAATAGGGTAACACGTGGCGGCTCCAGGAGCTACCACGTGTCGCACCTGGAAAAATAAAAAATTAAATATAAAGAAAATCAAAAAGAAAATCTAAAAGGGTTCAAATCAAAAAGTGGTCAACACAAAAGTTGCTCGTCTCGAGGAGATCTACAACTTTTGTGAAGGGACGAAAATCAAAGGAAGTCATATATACAAAATGTATTTTTGGGTGGTACCTTATAGATATAAAATACCACATTTTATCTTTTATATTTTTTGTCATTTTTAGAGAAAAATCAAAATAAAAATAGAGAAAATATGAAAGGAATATTTACAATTTAATCTATTTTTTGGATTTTTATTCATTAAGAAAATAAAAAGATAAAATACAATGGCAAAAAGGTCAATATATACAATATACAATAGGGGCCCAAAACCCAAGTTTTGCAAACGATATCTGATTTTAGTGAATTTGGTCTCATTTTGAAGTCTTTGATTTTATATTACTTTAAAAGTGAGTAGACCTAAATCGGACACTGTATGAGAGAGATATACACATTTAAGGTTCTTATTCTCAAACTTGGATTTGGGTTTTATTGGTCAATTTTACAAGTTAGTATTTTTTTGATATTTTTTCTTTATTAGTGTTAGTAAGATATACGTAATAGATTTGAATTTATTGGATTTGGAGTTAGTATAAAACATATACAAATATGATATTTACAAGTGATTTTTACAAGTGACTTTGACTTCTTATTCAATGCAAATATGAATGCTAAAATGCAGATATTATTTATGTATGCATGAATGCTAATTATACAATATAAGTGGAAATATGCAGCTAATTACTTGAGAACAAAGCTCTATTTTCAACTTTTAGAGTGATGAATCACATATTCATCAATTTCATAATAAAATAACAAAGTCTAGGGGCCAAGAACATAATATTCCCAATATTATATACAAATTTAAATCTTATATGTACTTGACAAGGACTAATTTACAAATAAAATAAGGTCCCAATCCAAAATGCAATTTAACCTAAAAATATTACACTATTTTGCAAAATTTTAGGACCAAATCGAAATATCCAAACCTGGAAGGGGTTCGATGCAAAATGACCAGGCGCCTTATGTGGAGAGCCACTTGAGGTGACCTGACATTGGACCTAAGTATAATAAAAATAAAGTTTGAGGGTTCCAGTGCAAATATTACAAAAGTTTTACATTGTAGATGATAGTTTAAAGATTAAAAATAAATAACAAAAGGTATGGGGGGTTCAAGTTGCAAAATTCTCGTTCTCACGCGCTGATCAACAATAGAAACTAGATCACTTAAGCATGGTCAAACGACTTAGACGTGTACTGCTTTGTATTTGATCCAACAACTATGGTATAATATGGAGGCCACGCCTGACCGGACGACGTGGAGATGAGGACCAAGAACATGGAAGAACGTCACCAGATCTGATCTTTGATCGACCAATACTTCATCCTCCAGCAATGGTTCTGCCTGCTGATGGTCACAAAAATTTCCTGGAAGCATTTCGCTTCAGCTGGAGGTGCACAGATGGTCCATGCCTCGTTAGGCAAGGCCTGGAAGTCCTTCGCACCTCAAGCACCTGGGACTACTTGTAAGTCTTTGATTCTCCTCCAGATGGAGGTCTTTCAGCTTGAGACCTTCTTAAAAACATCTCGGGCTCGAGAGCGGAGCTCTCAACCCACCAAAAGTGGGGTAAAAATACTAGGAGTGGAGAGGGTGGTTGACCTCCAACGATGAGTGGCGGAAGAAGGTCACGACCTCGATCTATCGAGGGGGTTTAATGGATCGAGTAGATGGAGAACGTGATATGGAAGATCGTGGGGTGATAATATGGGTCAGAGCAGGTTGGTATCACGGTGAACCAACGATCGAAGCCTAGTGATGAGATATTTTTGTTTTTGCATTTTCACAAAAACTAAATGAAATTACATGAAATAAAATCCTAATCAACTACTGATTACACTAGGAAATGAAAAAGCTAGATAGAGTATCTCACCTAGTCGGAGGATCTAGGAGTAGAAGAACCACCTGCGATGCTCCGACGATGAGTTGAATCGACTCCTCCTCCTCCTCCTCGCAATGAATTGGTGGAGGAATACCTCCTATCACAAGGGTTCACGTCCAGGAAGGGATTCTAAGGGTTACGGAGGGCTAAAGTGGTCTGAAAATAAAAAATGGGAGGAGGCGAGACAATATACTTGTTGATTGGATTCCCTCCGCCTAGGGTTTGCAGGACGATTGAGGAAATAAAAAGGCATAAACCATTCCAAAGAGGGGGCAGGGAAGTTGACCTAGGTCAACTATCGCCGCCTTCTCATTGTCCACATCAGCCGCTAGAAAACAAAACATTGTAGAAATAGGAATAAATTGAAAATAAATTAGAAAATGATTTTATTAAATAATTCTTAAAACATGAAAGTTGTTTCTTATTTTATGCCCTATTTTTGGTGATTTTTATTTATTTTTATCGACTTATTTATTATGTGCTAATTTTTACATGTGTATATATAGTTATATATACTTATTTTTTATGTATATTATTTTTATCTTGTATTTTATATATTATTATTTACATATATAGTATAGTTTCTTATGTATTTACATGTTTGTATTTTATTTTTATTATTTTATTATATTTTTAAATAATTACATATATACATATTATATGTAACTTTATTACTTATTTTGGTTTTATTTTAGATGTTTTAATTTTGAAATTATAAAAAGAATAAAAATATAAAGAGTAAAATAATATAATAATATATACAGATGTTCTTGTACAATAGTGCCCTGGAAATCTGACTTTTGTATCTTAACTCTATTTTAAATAAAACCACCATCATTAGATAGATAATTTAATTTGAAATACAATGAAAATGAGTTTGATGAATTTTGAGTTCATATGGAAGAGATATTAATCAATGAAGTTTTGTTTGCAGCTTTTTCATTTGTGTGTACCATGCACACTATGCATAATTTTTATTAGCCATTATTTTTATAATTTTCTATACATTATTATGTACATGTTTCATGTTGAAAATATTTGAATTTGGAGTGTGTATAAGAGTGCATGAAATTGTGTAATTATGGCTATGTACAGTACTCTGAACACCTTATATGGTTTCTAGGGTTCAGTGTATTTTTTTATGTATTATTTCACCCTTATATCCTTCTACTTTATTCTTTGTCAATCTAGTCAATATTGACTTGGTGTTGGGGTTTAGGGTTAGTTAGTATTTACAATATTTCTTTTATTTTTCTTTTCTTTATTTGTTTAATTTTAGATTTAAATGCAAGTATTAATGTATTATATATAGGAAATAACTAGTGTGTTAATTTGCACAATTTAGATATATTTACATGCATTTAACTAGGAGTTTAAATACAAAAAGGAATAAAGGTGAATGCATGGGTATTCATTAGGGAGGTGGTGATGCGTGAAGGAGAGGATGTGCGACATGAAGGGGAAGGCGGTGATGCGCGAAGGAGATGAGGTGTCACATGAAGGAGCTACTGTGGAGGTGCTATGGAATGGGACCCACGAGCATTTTCATCAAGAACCCGGAAAATCCTAATGGCACTTTGTTTTACCGTTTATTAAACGAACCTGGGACTCTAATCGTTACGATTTAAAGATGAGGACCCATTATGGGATGGGTCCATTGATGAGGACCCAAATTGTAGATTACCTTATATTTTTATTTGACTTTTATATTCTGTGTTTTTATTTAATGCAAATTAATACATATTATGTATTTAAATTACTGTATAGGGGGTTCTATGTAATTAAGCTGAACTAGTGGGAACGGGGTGAAAAACAAAGAGTATGAGGGGTTTGCGTGCAAAAACCACAGCTAAGCACGTGCGATATCACGTCCTCAGATCCTGCTGTACCTGTAAGCTGGATCTACATGCAAAAATACACAGTTTGGGGGTTCAAGTATAAATATTCTAAAAGTATATTTACATCATGTGTGCTGCACGTGAGACTCTTTAGCGGTTAGGCGATGATCGGACGGCTCTGACTTGATTCCCTCCAACGATCTAATGGATGGTTGTTGATGTCTGAGTTGATTCTCTGACTTGATTCTCTCCAAATCGAAGTTTCAGATGGTGTCAATCTGAGATCCGATGCTTCGTCTCAGCATCTGCTCACTTCCATCTCCGATCGAAACGATGAATTAGTCTTTGTGGCTGTAGGGGGTGCTTGGAGTTATCCTTAAACCTCAAGGATCTCGCGAATCAACTCAATAGGTGCTTCGATCTATTGACGATTTTTTTATTTTTTTTACTAATAGGATTCGAACCCTGGTCCTCTGAAGTGGGAGCCACTGCTTCTACCACCAGACCATTAGAGGGGTTCGAAGATGGCGATGTTGCTTGATGAGGTTCAGGTCTCGGATAGCGGTCTTCATGCTTTCCGATCAGAAGGTGAAGTCTCTCTTGGTGTCGGTTCATGTGCTTGGTGAAGCTTAGCCTCTTCAGGTGTTTGCTCTTCGATGGATGCGATTCATTGAAGGCTTCGTGCTACTCTGTAATTCCTCGATGCTCGAGTCTCGATGAAAGTTCTGCTCCAGTTGGTGACTCCAGATAACAAATTCGGTCTCCGGTGATGTCGAGTGCTCCTCGATCTCGCTTGCAGGTTCTGCTAAGGTGCAGATTGATCTCCAATGCTTATTACAATATGATCTTGGTGGCTTGATGCACCAGATGCCTAACCTTCAAATGATTTCAAATGGCTCGAGATTCTCATTCTCAGCCTGGAGTTAGTTCCACAAATCGATGTATGGGGAGTGAAATAGAGATCCCAGACGTGGAGGAAGGGATCGTGCTCTGATCGGATCGATCAGAGGTTATCAGATCATGGAAGACTTCGGAGCAACGGAATCAGCTCGGCGATGGTTTGTTTACGGTTGAGATCCGATGATCCTCATCTCAATTCATGGCAGAGGAGGCTAGACGCAGAGGTGCACGACTGTGCAACGTTCCGGTGAAGATGATCTCGCTCTTCTCCCTCGAATCTAGACCTCACTACAACGACCAAGAAGGAACTCGCTGTCACTCTCGCTCTCTCTGGATCGAAGCTCACTGGTAGAAACTAGGAGAAATGTGGGATCCAGGTATTTGAGGTCTCTACAGGGAGCTTTATAGGAGAAGAGAGGGGGATCGCTGTGAGTCAAAATGCAGCAGAGTTTGCTATGGGAGATCGAGCGGTTCGCATGATTTTGCATTTTTTGTGGACCCGTACAAAATCGTGTGAACTGTTCGATCTTAATCGAGCGGTTCCCACGTTTACAACAGGCGCAATACCACAGCAAAGGATCCTCCAAGGAAGAGAGGGGGCGGAGGTGCGATCGGATCTGCTGTAAATTGGGAGTGTGTCCGAGCTGCTCGATCGAGATCCAGCGATTCTCAAGCAAAACTAATCAAAAGAGTAAAACACCCATGTGCGAAATCCAATGATTATACCAAATTCCAAGTCAGTGATCTCTTAATTAACCCATACATAATGCATGTCTTAAAACAACAACCAGTATTCCTCCCACTAGAATTGGGAGGAGGAAGTAGAAGCAGCACAATTCAAACCTTCTCAATTCTTACCATCAGACTCCTATCCAATTCCTGCAGGCCGTGGAGTTGCCCCATCACGCCGCGACCGGGTAGCGGTCGAGGCAGTCGAGCCACGGGTTCCTGGACGACCCCCTCACGCGGCGCATCGCCCGCCACACGGCGCTGTTGCACTTGAATCCTGATCCGAAGGCCAGCTGCCAGATCCTGTCCCCCCTCCTGACCTTCTCCTTGGCCTCGAGGTAGGCCAGCTCGTACCATATGCTGCTGCTGGAGGTGTTACCGAATCGGTGGAGAGTCATACGCGATGCCTCGACGTTGCTGTCGCTGAGCTCGAGGTTGCGCTGGAGCTCATCGAGTACGGTCTTGCTCGCAGCGTGGACGCAGAAGTGCTCGAAGGCAAGCTTGTAGTCGGGGATGTAAGGCTTGGGAGGAGGGGACTGGGAGCGGAAGAAGAGGTTGCGGAGGAGGAGGGTGGCGAAGAAGATGAGCTGCTCGGAGAAGGGGAGGACGAGGGGACCCAACGTGGTGATGTTAGCCTTGAGAGCGTGTCCGCCCACCTCTAGTAGGTCTCGGCTTATTGACAGGCCCTTGATCCTTTGCTCGTCCTCCTCTTGATACACACATCTGCAATATATGATCGATATATCCAAGCAAATTAGGTCAAATTTTCTGCATAGGGCAAACATTAACCAAGACCGAAGGATCATACCTGAAGCTCCTGCTATCACTGCCCTTGTGAGTGCGCACGATGTGCTCGAGCCTGTACTTGGCGCGCCGGAAATCGCGCCTCCGGTTGGACAGCAGCACAGCCGAGCAGCCCATCCGGAAGAAGCAGTTGGGGATGAGCATGGACTTGTTCTTACCGGTGTACCAGTTGAACGTCACCATCTCGGTGCTGACCACCACGGCGTAGTTATTAGGGTTCGCCTGCAACATATCCTGAGCCAGATCCAGCGATATGATCCCCGCGCTGCACCCCATCCCGCCGAGGTTGTAGCTCAGGATGTTCCCGCGCATCTTGTAGTGGTTGATGATCATCGCCGAGATGGACGGCGTGGGGTTGAACAGGCTGCAGTTCACCACCAGTATGCCGACGTCCTTGGGACGTATGCGGCACTTCTCGAAGAGCTCGTCCAGGGCGCCGAAGATGACCGTGGCGGCCTCCGCGCGACCCTCCTTCATCGTCGCACAGTTCCCCGGTGCGAAGATGGCCCGGGGGACGTACGTCTCGTCTCCGATGCCTGAGGACCGGAGGATGCGGCTCTGGAACGCCAGGCTCTCCTCGTCGAACTTGCCGGACTTGCGAGCCTGCTCGACGAGTTCTTCCTTGGAGATCTGAGAAATTTTGCACACACTCATTATAGTTTCATAATTAGATTGAGTCACTTGTAAACTAATCCCAGTGAGATATAATTGGATTCTTCGCATATTCCTATTCATCCAGGAATACTACAACAAAATAAGTTCATAGTTCACAGTAACCTTTTTTATATGGGATTTTTACCTGACATACCCTATAAACTATGCCAATTACCTCCACGACCTTTTGCATAACGTAATTACCCCATCGACCATATAAATTACCCTAAGAACCCTTATGAGCTTCAAACAGAGTAACCGCATGGTTCATGGGGTAAGAGTTGGTAAGTTTACGAGGTCGAGGGGAGAATTATGTTGTTTCAAAGGTCGTGGAGGTAATTGGCAAAGTTTATAGGGTCTGCTGGGTAAAAAATCCTTTTTATATCGGTCACGCTGTATTGTCCATTATTACGTAAATAATATGAATATTATTCTTTACAGTTAATTTTTTCTATTTGAAATTTGAAAATATTATATCTATTGTTATATCAGTGACCACATTTCATAGAGCAATGCATATCCGTTGCTATTCTTTTGAAATTTGAGCTAGTCGTCATTATTTTTGAACTAATCACTGTTATTGATAGAACAATGATATGTCATTAGTTGCTAATTACATAATAAAAAATCATTTCACATGAGTAGCATTTGTCATTGAATATTTAATAATATATATAATATATTGACGGATTTAAAAAATCAAGGATAGACTCGTTAAATACATTGAATACGATATGCTCGTTCTTTAGGAACGGCATTGATAAGGTTTCAATATTGGAATTTTAGTCGCAGCCGAACTGCTCATTCACTGAACTACTTTAGGAGATTCAATGTTCTTATTTGCTATATTAAATAAATCGGAAATTGCGATATCTTTGCAAATAAATATTTGATTAGGAATAGTGGCTGAAAATGAGTCTTCCATTCAAAGAATGAATGGTTCAAACCTTATAAATTAGGTATTTTTATCTGAAAGACCCTGTAATCCTTGCCAATTACTTCTACGACCTTTGAAACATCCTAATTCCGCTCTCTACTCGTAAACTTACTATAGACCCTGTGGTTAATCCCTATCCATTTGCCCATTAAAATTGACCGGATTCTGTTACATTCTTTCTTTTATATTAGAGATTTCTGCACCCATAACCCCTCCGCCCGCAGCGTCGTCCCCGAGCCAGAGACTAGCCGCCCCCCGCCCCTGATCGAAGCCTGCTCCCCCCAGCGCTGCCCGAAGGTAAAAATCCCTATAAATAATTACTTCCTATAAAGGTACTTCGAAAGGAGTCTCGCGTCCTTGAGCAACGCTCCTCCTCAAGCCCCACCGCAAGGAGTCTCGCGTCCACCTCCTTCAGGCCAGTTGCAGTTGGAGGGAAAGCTGTTAGAGGAGGGAGGATTATTTTTTCTTTTCTCAATTAATTTTAGCCGTCCGATCGCAGATCGGTTATATTAATTCCTTTTTAATCCAAAGAAGTTAACTCTAGATGTGTCAATTCAACGGTAGGGTTCGTGGGGTATGATGGAGCTAGTTTACGAGGTCGAGGGAGGAATTAGGATGGTTCAAAGGTCGTAAAGGTAATTGGCAAAGATTATAGGGCCTTTTGGGTAAAAATCCCTATAAATGATTACTTCCTATAAAATTACTTTCATATAAGGGTATATATGTAAAAAAGAATGCTGAAAGTCCTATTAAATAATAGTCAAAATAACGAAGTACTAGCGACATCAATACACGGTCTAAGATTTATATTAATGGATCATTTATTGGTCTCAGCTACCTGCAACTAACATCTAACTCATTTGATGTCGTTCCAACCTACTCGATTTTTATTAAAAAGAAAAAGAATAAACATTTGATTTGACTTTGAGTAATATAATAGGCAAGCTATCAACTATTTATTTTCAGAAAGATTCGTTTACTTAAGTGCTCATCTTCTCATATAAAGCTATCCATTTTTAAACATATAATTACAAATATTATTCACTGTAACATGATTTCTACAATTTAAATCAACGGCTAATGCTATATGATTCGCGACCGCCCATATTGGAACAATGATCCATAATCATTTTCATTAATTTTTTTCTCATTATATATCGTTATTTTTAAGTGATGTTTACTGCAAATTCTGATGACAAATATAAGGAAAATTGTTGCTATATGGACCATTATTTGGATATATCAACACATATAATTATTTTAAATAGTAAAAAATATATTATTCCAAAAAATAATATTCGTTATTATATATTAAAAATGGACATTATATCGATGGATTTAAGAATTACTATTAATTAATTTTGATGTAGTGGTAGAAGGTAAAATATTCGTATAAATAGTAAACACACATACAATTTTCCATGTATGCGCCGATATTCCTTGATTATTTGTATTAGGGCTGTCAGGAAAGCTCGATCTCAATGAGCTCAACTCGGGCTCGGCTCGTTAAGAGCTCCTGAGCCGGACTCGAAACCTTAACGAGCTCGAGCCCGAGTTGGATTTTATAGCTCGTTAGCTTATCGAGTCGAGTCCGAGTTGGGCATTGTTCAACTCGAAAACTCAACTCGATAACTCGTTTTTCCCCGTAATAAAAAATTAAAAACATATATAACGAAACTTTCACATTGAGTTTGATATAAAATAGAGGTTAACATTTTTCTTGCCCAAAAAGCTACAGAAAAGAGTATAAAAAATCAAAATTACAAAAGTCATTTGCATAATTTAATGTATAAAATGAAACAGTGACTCATTAAGAGGTTCGTGAGCCTTCTCATTTTGAGGCTCATGAGCCAGCTCAGAAACTCATAACTCGATAAGAGGCTCGTGAACCAGTTTATTTTGAGGCTCGTGAGCCAGTTCAAAAACTCGTGGCTCGATAAGAGGCTCGTGAGTCAATGCGAACCCGATGAGTTCGAGTTCGAGTTGGTGATCCAGGACTCGACCCTTATCGAGCTCGAGTTCGAGCCTTAGGTTTCTTATCGAGTTTGAGTCCGAGTTGAGGCCAACTCGGCTCGTTGAACTCGATAGACACCCCTAATTTGTATACTACAAGTGTGAATACGCATATAAAACGTGTATAGTTAATTACCACTAAAAACACGAGTTAGATCCTAACTTGTGAAACCTTATAGTTCAAACAACAAAATGGCTAGAAATTATAATACCCGCACTTCTTGTGGAGTGCCGACCGTTAGATTGAATGACAGATTGTTGGGAACCTTGGGAAAACAAGAGGAGAAAATGCGGGGATGTGATCTCATCTTCAGGATAAAGGATCTAACACGATACCTTGAGCTCGTCGGAGGGACGGTAGCAGGCGAAGTCGATGAGGTAGATGGGCCTCGGCCGAGACATGAAGTAGACGGACACTGTAAAGACGAGCACGGCGAAGGAGGCGAGCAGCGTGGCGAGGTCGTAGGTGGCCTCGTCCCAGAGCTTCCTCCAGAGCTCCTCCCTGCTGAGGCTGCCCACCTCGGCGCTGAAGACCAGCACCAGCAGGGGCACCGTGGCGAGGTACACCCCGTGGGTGATGAGGTAGTGGTAGCCCAAGCGCACGTACTTGAGGTTCACGGACTGGAGGAAGTCCGGGAGGCGGCGGCGCACGCGGACGGAGAAGGTCGGGGAGCCGGCGTCGGGACCCGAGGACTCCACCCCGCGGTTCACGATCTCCGTGGAGAGGAGGGCCTGCTCGTTCTGGGCCATGGCGGGGGGTGTGAGCTGTGGGGGGTGTGGGGTTATAATAAGGCGTGGGGGGATGGGGGTGGTTGGAGGTGGGGAGTTAATGCGGGCAGCAATCGGGGAAGGGGGAGGAAGGTGCGGTTGGGATGACTTGAATGGCGTTGGTGCACGTAACTGGTGACTGATGATGGTATTGATTGGGGGTGCACCTCAGGGAGGTCATACGTGTGGGTGGATGGAAGAGGTAACCTTTGCGAGTGATTGTATCGCGGGGTGCTAACTAGGGATGTCATATCTTTATCTATTTTGAAATACCAATACAAATCTGGAATATTGACGAATGTGAAAAACATGTTACCATATCCTTAAAAACGAATACGAATGTAAATAGAATATGAATCAGATACGAATAGTAACATAAATATTTAATAGATTAACTAAAATATACATATTTGGGATGGTTTATACATAAAATAGATATATCAGATATAGTAATTTTATAACAATTATATCAACAATGGTGAATACAATCATAAAATGTTGTTACGCACATGTTCAATAAATATATTACTATACGTGTGTACGAAAACGAATATACGAATGCGAATATTAACGAATGTCAAAGCGATATCCATATCCACATCCATTTTAAAACGAATACGAATGTCAAAATATGTATAAAACGAATACGATAGCAGATCGGATACGAATATATTCACATTCGTTTTCATCCCTAGTGCTAATCCAATTGAATATCTTGGAATATATCGTGATTCTGACTTAATTCATTATACAAGTTTTGAATCTGAATAATCAATTTTTAAACGAATTTGTTAACTTAAATTCCGATTCAATTCATTTTGAGTTTATAATACTCAAATTTCATTCATTTTATTTCGAATCCGAAATGTTAATTGATATTTTAAAGCTCATAGATAATATTATATGAAGAATAATTTAATTTAAAGATTTTAATGTATAATTCTAATTTGGAACACTAAGACAAGTTGAAAAATAGATAAGTGGCATTCCTAGCATTTTCAATGCTGCGTAAATTTTTTGATCACAGAAAACTATTCATATATTAATTCTACTAAGTGGAACTGTGAAAAATGTATTAAACTAACCAACATACTGATTTGTGCATACATGGGGCATATTTAAAAATGTACCATACCAGCTCACTAAGCATACAATTTTAGAACTATCTGGAATTGTGAAAAATACTTCATAAAGAGCCGTGTTACAGAAAAACAAAATTTTCCAGTACAAAGCACATTTTAGCATCTATAGAATTTTAGAATCATTTTTTGCTCCATACATAGGCAGATTTTAGTAGCAATTTTAGGATCTTTCAAATTTTTTGAACATAAAGAACTAACAATGTAAATATGCTAATAACTGGAACTGTGTGCATACACAAGTAAGGATTCATGAAGCATACCAAATATTGTATCATCCAAAACTAAGCATACATGAAGCACGTTTCAATATATCATATAAACTTATGCGTGCATGTAGTCAGGGATGTAAGAAAATTCTCAAGTTCGATATTCGCTCAGGTTCGGCTCGCTAAAAGTTCGATTCAGATTCGGTTCGGAAGTAAACGAACCGAACCTGAACACAAGTTTAGGCTCAATTAAATAAACGAACCGAACCTAAAAATCATAGGTTCGCTCAGGTTCGATTCGTTAAAAGCTCGATAAACATACACATATACATATTTGCAAATCCTTATCCGTAGAAGTGGACTTATTTTGAGATGAGTGGTTTTTATCCCATGGTAAGTGAATTTGTCTATAACTAGAAATTTACCGGATAACTAGGTTTTTATCTCGGTATAAACTATCCAAAAATAAATAGTTACGTCGTGTTTACAACATCTATCATCTATGGTCTAGTACTTTTCCCTTCTTTATCTTCAAATCAACAGAACAAGTACAAACATTACTTATCGAATATATCCGCATTATTCTTATTCCTTATCCCCATCTGAATAGATATAAAATATATTATAATTATACTTTTTTCAAAAAGACGAATCCTTATTAATCTAATTTTTTCAAAAGATGAAGATGATTTAGATAAAGAAAAAAAGTAAATGAATATTTATTCTAACTGTAAATACACATATATATTTCTATTTCTCTTCTTTCACTCCCTCTTATTAGAGAATTCTTAAGTTCGATATTCGCTTAGGTCCGATTCGTTTAAAAAGAGGTTCGATTCGGATTCAGTTTGAAAATAAACGAACCGAACCTAAAAAACATAGGTTCGCTCATGTTCGGTCCGTTTACACCCCTACGTGTAGTATCCGGGACTAGAAAATGAATTAAGCGTAGAAATTGAAACTGTAGGTGTGATTGTACCATATAGAACAAAGCATAAAAAATATATGGGTAACTGGAACATGACCTAAGCATCTTGCCATACTAACCCTATAGAACTAACAAGAATTGTGAAAAATGCATCATACAGGACTGCGCAACATAACTACATTTTTTTCTTCAGTACTGATTGTAAATATCAACTAACTGGAACCCTAAAAAATGTTAAGGCATACATGGTAACTAACCATGTGAAAATGACAGCAACTAACCATGGAAGCTAAGCATCTTCGTAAGCAACAAACATGAAGCATCTTAACACAATAAATATTAGATTCTTTTCAGTTTGAGCGAAAAGCACATTATCATCTTTCAATACGTGAAGCATACATAAAAAAAAAAATAGAGGCAAGTGACAAAATTGTATCATAATCATATATGAAAGCTACTAATTGGAACTTGAGAAATGTATCATCTGTAGTGCTAATGTGAGAAAGCTATAGAAGCTACTAACTGGAACTGTGAGAAATCTATCATACTAAGCAAACAGAAATACGAATACATGAAGAATGCATAAATAAAAACAATCAGAGGCATGTGCCAAAAATGTACCATAACCATGTATTAAAGCTACTAACTTGAACTGTGAGAAATGTGAGAGATATATTAGCTAACTTGAACAACACCTTCCAGTGTCCTCTCTCCGACTTCAAGAAGAAGCTCATGGTGGTGTGTGGCCATCAATTGGTGGAGTTCACCGCAACATGCATCCATGTAGGTAGCCATGTTTTGTTATTTTGCAGCAATACCATGTTACCCAAGATGCAAAATCGTTAGAATGTAGAGAAAGATTGGTTTGGGGGGATCAAACGAAGGTGGTCGCTCACATCTGTTGCAAATTCCTGAGGTCGTTGATCCTAAGGGAGAGGGAATTGGAGTGTTTTTGGCTTGGAGCACAGTTGTGTGGCATACCAACTTAGTTAAATTGGGAAATATGCGATCTTTAGAGGTGAGGTGGGGGATTTGGAGGCTTACGTGTAACGTCTCAGGCTTTAAATCCAGTTCATTGTCGGGGGTTACTGATGAGTGACCCTAGCAACTAAGGTAAGGAGGTATCAATGGTCGTTGCGACCTCAACCTCTTGTATCGGGCTCAATCAAGAAAATAAAGACCACCTAAAGCAAAAATCAACAAATCAGGCAAATATAGCGGTCTCGCTATTTTATTTTACCTGGTATAGCTACCAGGGTCGAACACAAGGAGCACGGTATGGTAAACCTACGAAGTAGTCGGAAAAACAAATAAACTCGATAAAAATAAAAAGGTGGTTTTTAGGTTTTTCAAATTTTTTTGTAATTTTTAAAATTAAGAAAAAGGTGTAAATGAAATTAAAAAGGCACAAACACATATTTATTTAACACATCAAAAATGATTAGAAAATCAAAATAAAAATATTTTTGATTTTATAAATTTGTAAGTGTTTTTGATATTTTTCTTAGAATTTTCTGATTTTTAGTTAATTTTCTAAAAATAAAACAAGATTAAAAATGCTAAACAGTGTACAACTGAGATCTAAAGGTAAATTAAAAATACTTAAAATGTCTATAAAATCCCAACATCAATTTTATGTAAAACTATAGACTAAAACCTAACTACATGAGAATAAAACATATTTTTTTGATTTTTTCTGAATTTTTAATGATTTTTATAAGATTTTCAATGTTTTCAATTTTTATGGTTTTTATAAATCCAAATGCAATGAAAATTAGATATAAGTAAAAACACAACAAAACAAACACACAACAATTTTTTTAGAATTTTTAAAGGATTTTAATATTTTTAGTTGATTTTTCAAACTGGGCAGTAACAATTTTTGAGGTTTTTGAATTTTTAAAAATAACAAACAAAAATCAAATAAACCCAAAAATTGATAGAAATTCCTACACCATGGCAGGGGCCATGTATCAAAATTTCATAATTTTTGGATTAAAAATACTATTTATTCAAACCAATCAAAGAGGCACAACATACAAGGACCCAAATGCAATTATGGAAAGTATCCTAGCAAACAATAACATGTGGAAAGAATACGCGGCTAGATATGCAAAAAGTCCATATCCGTACGAGGGCGGCACATGAAACAGACAGACAGGGGTATACGTGCAATTCCTATTTATAAAAATTCAATCAATAACAACCATGAAGTTCATGTAAAAATATGCAAATAACCCAGATAGCACGTGACAGACCACGTGAAGCTCAAACAGAGGGACTAAAGTGCAAATTCTGAAAGTATAAGATTCTAAGTGCAAATTATCAAAAATAAACGCAACGACAACAAATGTTTACATGACTAAGTCTGAAATGTAAACAGAAAGGAGGGCCTAAGTGCAAGTTACCCTTATTATTACATATCCAACGACTGAACAGGTCCTCACTTAAGATCGGATGGTGGAGAGTCTCGGATACCGGTTCGACGATGGAACAATCACGATCAGAACTGACGAGAGACTCGATCCAACGACGGAGACACCTCCTGGAAGAACGACGAAGAACTCGTCTCCGGTGAGCTTCGACCGGTTGCTACGTACGGCTGAGGCATCCTTTGAGGCTGCTAGGATGGGGAAAAGGAAGCTGATGACGATCCGCAGCTGCTGATATGCTCCGATGAGGCTGGGGACATCTGGAATGCCCCGGCGATGCGAGGGACCTGGAGCTGCTGTGCTCTGAAATTCGAACCTCCAGATGAGGTTCTCTGGCATCCACACCTGCACAGATGAATCACTGGGTTGAGGGCAAAGTTCCTCGACCCATTAGTACGTGAAATGGGTGAAGGGCGAGGCAGAGCGTGACCCTCTGGTGAAGAGACAAAGGAGGAGGGCCCAATCCCCATTCCTGGGCGAACGGGAGGGAGCGAATAGGTGTAGAAGATGGGGAGGAGTTTGACGGACGTGCTAGGATTGTCGGAAGGGCTAAAGGATGATTTGATCATAGTGAAGCTGAGCCGATGAACGAAATCTGACCGACCTCCTAAATCTAGAATTAAACGCAAACGAGGAGGAATCGAAGTTACCTAATGGATGCAGTCGTCTGGGCTGAAGGTCGCGAACCATCGGGGGTCTTTGCCTCGATGGATTGACGCATCTAGAGGCTGGAGCCCACCTCTCGGCGAAGCATGACGATGAAGCTCGCCGGACCTAGGGCTAGACACCTCGAAACCTCACTACAACGCTCTCCCACTTTTGTTGTCACTCAAGGAAAAAGATGGAGCTCCCAGGAAACGAGGGCAATGGCCGAAGATGCGGAAGAAATTGCGGCTACAGGAGGGTATATACCCAGCAGGATCCGAGAAGATAGAAGCAAGGGTGCTCAATCCAAGGAGCGGATCCCTAAAGTGACGTCAGGCGAGAATCGTGGATCATTCCTCGGTACTCGGACCATCCAATCGAGGGAAATGGTGGACGGATTGGTTCAAGAAAAATCGGTGAAGATCGGGCAAAAACCAGATCCGTGAAGGAATGCGGTCCAAAGGGGGCAGTTGATCAAGGTCAACGTTCCCTTTTGGACCAATCAGAAATCAACATGGTCAAAATTATTTGTAAAATAATTTAAAAATAGAAAACGATTTTATTTTAAAAAATTCAACATGAAAAATATTTATTAATTTTCAAACTATTTTTTAGTGATTTTTATTTATTTTTGTGAAAAATAAATTATGGTATATACAATATATTATACAATACAGGTATAAAATACCTATGTATTTTATATAATTATTTTTATTTTCTTATTTTTGTACAAATACCCCACTTTTATATTTTATTTATTTACAACATATTATTTGGGATATAAAATAATTTTTATTTTATTTTTATTGGCTATTTACAAGTGTAAAATAAATATGAGTATGATACATATATACATGTGTTATGTACAAGGGGCTAGAGAGAGAATTTTATTTTTGCTTTAATTTTATTTTTCTAATTTTTATTTTTTAGAAATATATACAAGGTAATAGAAATACATTTTTATTTTTATTTTTGTGAACATAAAATATGTACATACAAGAAGGACTGTACACAAGGTTGAGTGGCCCTATCTCTCTCTACTTATTTTATTTGACGATCAACCCCATATTGGACCTTCTCTTGGGTTTAGGTCACTTAATATTTATTCTAAATATTTCTCTCTTTTTCTTTTATTCTTTATTCTTTTATTTTTGCATAAATGCATGTTAATTATTGATATTTAATAAATGCATGCTTATTGGTAACTTATTGTATTTATAGCTATCTACATGGTATTTTGCCAAGATAATTAGCTAAAATAAAAGAATAAAGAGTGATGAATGAGTATCCATCACCCCCTATACTTTACTTTTGCTAGTCTCTTAGCAAACACTTATTTGAAAAAGAAGTGAAATGAAAGAAAAAGAAGAAGATGAATCAAGGTTGATTATTAAACTTGTCTTCATTAAATTGAAGTATGGAGCTCAGTCAGATCTTTGGATTATTAATTTGTCGGGACCTCATTTGGACTTAGGTTTAAAACTCAACAGCCTCTAAGTTCCACCAATCTATGGTCAAGACTCCTCAACAATCCAGATCAAAACAAGTCTACATACACAAACTCTGACGACTATGAATCTTTTCTTGTACGGTGTAAGTGATATGTAGCTCCCCACCTCAGAAATGGCAAAGTGACAACCCCCCTCAACAAGGTAACTCTAATGCCCTAGTTTGGAAGCTCTTTCCTCGAGGAGCGGGGTATTCCCTTCTAAATTCAAGTTCAACCGACTCAAGAAAAGGAGGAAGAAGAGAATGGACCATGGCCAATGTAGCCATGTATCCTTGGGAGCTCAACCAGTGTAGCTAAGTCTCCCTGCTGCAAGATTCATGAGATGGGCATGGGTAACATAAGCTTTGCTTTATTTGACTATATACATTCCGGTGGGTATTTCATTTTCTATAAGACCCACCACTTTTTTGGAGTTTTTCTTTTCTTTTCTTTTTTCAATGTGCATATGTACAACATATCTACATGGTGCAACATATATACATACGGAGTTTTTCCTCTTGAGCCAGTAGACTATCCCTCTTTTGAAGCTTTATTGCAACCCACAGCTCCTATCTTTAGACCTCACTGCTACCAGACCAAGTTGAAATGCACTTCCTTCACTATAAGAAGAAGAGAGGTTATGCCTAGAAGTGCTACCCACATATACTACCCCGTCAAAGAAGACTGCCTCCTCACCACCTCCTCCGTAGAGAGCTAGGTGTAAAGTGTTGGTGCAAGTAAAGTCATTGTCTGTAAGAGTCATGTGTGCGTTGTTAAGTGTTCTACTTAGGCTCATCAAGATGACATATGATCATAGCCTAGTGGACTCAAAGAATTAAGTCACCATAGACCTGAAAAGTCTCAACCCTAAGCCATATAAGGTTCCTCTTAGAATTAGGTGGATTAAGATCTTAACCAAGCTCCATTTTTGAATTAAATTCTAGGCTAGTTTAAATGTCAACTATGATTCAGGAAAACTGTACAAGTATATACAAAGATGCAATTTTTGAAAATTTTTGAAGACATGCAAAATTTTTGAAAATGTTTGAAAGAATGGATGTATGCAAGAATGCAAAAGTTTTGCAAAATATTTACACACATTTACACAAGGATTTTTGCAAAATTTTTATTTTTCAAACATTTTACAAAAATTTTGTACTATATACATAATTTTGATATCTAAGTATTTACAAACTCTTTACACACAAAAGATTTTCGCAAACATTTGTACAAAAATAATTTTGTAAATAGCTATGTATGTGCAATAAAGAATTTTATGTACAAGAAAATTTTTAAATTTTTATGGATTTTTATGGATTTTAGTCATTTTATTTATTAACACACTCACACAAAGTATGAGTTGTGGCTAAAGTATATATGAAATATATACGACACCCCCTATACATAGCTCAAATGATGTCCTCAGAGTGAATCAAGAGCGATGAAGAAGACATAACTCGTGCTTAGTATAGGGAAGTGAAAAGGAAAACTATACTACAACTTCGAATGAAAGAATAGAATGGAAGAAGAATCTCAGGGTTTCCCCCTATACTTAGGATCAAGTAATCCTAAGTATAGTAGGTTGTACACAAAGGGAAATCCGAGTAGGAGAATGTACAGGGTCTACAATGACTCATCTTGTCCCCCCTATACTTAGGGTAAAAGATCCCTAAATATAGGAAGAAATCTGAACAGTGTGGAGGACAAGTGAGGGAATAGCAGATATGAAGACAAATATATACAAAATGGAAGGGATGACATTACTCACCCTATACTTAAGGTGAAAGATCCTTAAGTATAGGCAATGACAGGAGTAATGAAATAGAACGAAAGGGAATAACTCGGTGTTTACACCCCCTATACTTAGGATAAGGTACATCCTAAGTGTAGCAAAAAATAATCCTAAACGAGATGTGGGGTGTAAAACAAAAATGGAGGAAGCAAGGAACAAATCATGACAAAATACATATATACAAAGTGGACCATGTTGAGGTTCCTCTCAACAAGCGCTAGAGTTTACACCCCTAGCTGGGCGCAAATGCTAGGACAATGAAGTATCAAGGTTCAGGACGGCATCTGTAAGGCGAATGCCGTACTGTCGTCGTAGTCGTGGCAGATGAACTACGACGAAGTCAATAATGTAACCGAAGACACCCAAATAGGCAATCAAGCGGGTGTCTACTACCAGGCAAGGATATGGGAAGATATAATCAGGATTCGGTAGAACAAATGACATCATTGGCTCAAGATCATAATGGAGTGGAAGTGTAGAGCTGAAGAAATCAAACGCGGAGAAAGAAGGATCAGTCATGGAATCCTCCACGTTAATCACCGTCTCGGAAAGAACTGGAAGATCAATATCAGGAGACTCACAAAAAGAACCAATATCCGATGCATAGAATGAAAGAATATCAGAAACGTCATCGAATATCTCAAAGACCAGCGCATCCTCGCGAGGGTCGTTGAGATGAGACAACTCAGACTCAAAAAGATTAGAAGACTCGGTTTCGTGATCTGACAGATCGGATACACTCTCAGAAAGTGAAACCGAGTACGCATCGTATGGGGCATCCTCCCGCAAATAACCCTCGGGGAGTAATGCTGGATCAGTGAGAAAGGGAGGATCAGAATCTATATAGGAATCTGCGCTACTAGCAAGCACCCGCTCCTTGCACCAAAATACCTCATCAATTGAAGTCTGCCTCTGATCAATAACAGGAAAAGGTACTGGTCAACAACGTGGAAGCTATCGAAGTGTCTGAAACTGATCCTCAAGCTACGACAGTGCTGGCTATCATCTAGTCCTCATAGAATGTATCTATCTCATCAAACTGGGGGACAAAAGGCTCAAATACAGAACTATCTATATCTGTCATCTCAAAGTGGTTTCCCGCATCGAGCTTCGACTGCTGGGCTGAGTCGTGATATCTGTCGGAATCAGAGAAGTACCTCTGCAGAGTAGAAGCTGAGTAGTCTGGGAGTGGCCACTGAAACGTCTGGATTGATGACTGTAGTAGCGTGGGCTCCTCCATCTCCTGGAGTATCAGAAGATCTGATATCCAAGACTCCTCAACTGTAAAGTACAGGACTAACTCGAACTCTAGCTGGAAGACCAACGGAAACTCGATCAATCTCTGGGTCAGAACATCCACTGTGGAAGTCATCCTATCCCTCGTCTGTAGTGCAGCAGAATCCATGTCCTCTATTCGATGTGTAGTAGCTGTGTCCTCATGAAGTGTGGCACACCCAACTGGTACTGGATCATCCTCATGTGTTACCCCGATTAATGCATCTCGTGAAGATGGAATCTCTGACATTGTTCTCGAGATGGCCGTAAGTAAATCCATATCAGGACTGTGGTGTGAACGACCACACAAGGTAACTACCAGTGCAATCTGCTCAGCGATCATCCCCCTCATGGAGATCTCAATAAGGTCAGTCAGCGAAAGTCCATGATATGGAAATCTCCTCAAGAGGTCAAGAAACCTCAGCCACGAATCATGCAATGGCTCCTGGGGGTCTACTGTAAAATCTGTGATGAAAGACCGCATCATATCTGCACTACGCTGGGGAAAATATCTCTGTAGAAACTCTACGCTTAACTCTCCCCATATAGCAAATCTCTATCCGAAACGTCAGTGCCATCTCATGGCTTTGCCCTGAAGTGAAAATGGGAAGGTCTTCAACATAAGCTCCTCAGAAGTGATATCTGAATATACCCGGGTCACACATAATTCCTCAAACTCGGACAGATGAAGATATGGCTCCTCGTGCACCACCCTTGAGAATTTCGGCAGTCTCTGAATGCACTCCAACTCTAGAATGAAGTGACTGAATGTAGAAGCTGACTGAGCTTCCTGGCCTGTCTGCTCATCCATCATCCTGTCGTTGAAGGTGTCTGAAACTCACGTCTGCTCTCTGTGATTGCGTATGGAGTGCACTCTCATCCCAGCAAAGAAATCGCGCGGGTCTCTCATCTAGTCAGTTTGATCTCTACGGACATCTAGCACATCATGCCCAGAGGAATGATGGGAAAGGGGAAGGAGAGAATGAAAGGTCGATCGGAGTTCCGACCTCCCTTGAGAGTGGAATGGAATGATGAGAATAAGATGTGAAAACTGTAAGAGTCGACAGGAAAGGAGGGCGATCCATCATCCAGGGATAGATAGGGAGAAGAAGAAAAATGAAGGGAGGGTGGGAGGGAGAAAGATAAATGGCTGAGAAGAGGATAGGTAGAGGAGAAGAAAGCAGATAGGATCTGGAAAAACAAACAAAATCGTTTAAGAAAACCCCCGATTCACCTACACACTCAAAGCTGATGACCGTTAAGGTTCGGTCTTTTATCTTGTCAATTTTATTAGGTGAACAAACAGTCTTTCAGAGCGATTAAGCGAGCTGTTGGGAATCCAACATCTCCTGGAGACTGTCCCAATCCAAAGTTAGATCTTTCCCAGCCAGTACAAGTCGCGGACCGTTTACCGGCTACCCGATCGACTCGCTCTGTTAAGGATATCGTGGCCCACTTTACCAAAGACCGGAGCGATCCTCACTGGAGAACGACTAACTTGAGACCAGTAGTCTGAATAAGGGTCGGATGTGGCTCTAGCCTATGGTGCGGGTCACTCTCTCGCTCATCCAAACCATACAAGGAGGGGATTTCTCTCCCAAGATAGATTATTAAGTCAATGTCTTTTAAGATCCAGTTTGATTAAGCAGTCCCAATTTTATGTATTTTGTTTTTAGATCTTTTTCAAATCAAACAACGCCTAACAAATTTTTCGATTCTCCTGATTAATTATAAGTCCAAAAATAGGGGGAGAAGACAAAAAAGCCGATGCGCGGCTAAACACGGTGATGCATGCAGAGTAAGAGATGCGTACCTGCCACCAGCACTCTACATGCAAAGTGATCCGCGCATAAATTTAAAAACAAAAATAAAACCTATCTAAATGATGCATGAAGAAATCTGCCTTAAACAGAAATTTCTACTTGCGAAGCATAATAACTAACGGGCCAACAGGAGGGGTCGAGGTCCGGTCTCTGATGCCGATCGATGTCCGCCACAACGGATCCTGCCAGCGCTGTATATGACCTCTAGCGGCACGTGACCCCTCAAGTGACCAGGTTAACATTTTTATTAGTGAGTTAACTAATAAGGTCCAATTATTCGATCTATAGGAACATACAATGTAATTAGGGTTGGGCCTTAATAATTACGTCACAGAGCAAGAGAAAATCCTACAGCTAAGGCTAAAATCTTCGGAAATCAAAGAAAATAAAAATAATAAACACAAAACCGGCGAAAATCACGTTGAGGTCCCCCGAACACACCGGTGCTCGGCGAAACAGACCCCGGGAAATCACCAAGTATGAGAGTCTCTGTCCTGTATTATTACAACAATACTATAGTGTAGAAAATAAACTAACTATGCTACTCTAGCACTCCCCACACTCCTGCTCTCCTCTCTCGCGCTCTCCTGCGACTCTATGCAGAAAAGAGCCGCCTCCGAATCCCGCGGGTACGTCGGCTCTCCGAAGAAAACCACCCTCGATCGTCGGGCCCTCGCAAGAAAAGTGAAATCAGGAAATGTGTCAGTCCAACCATTATTATAATAATAAAAAATAAATAAAATAAAATGCAAAAATAAAAACAAATAAAAAGAAAGGAAATAAAAATACAAATAAAAATAAATAAAAATAAAAATAAAAATAAAAAGAAAAAAAATAAAAAATAAAGAAAAGCAAAAGAAAAGCTGAAAAAGAAAACCAACTACTAAGCCGTGCTCCCCAGCAACGACGCCATTCTGATGAGCGACCCGAGCGACTAAGGTAAGAAGGTATCAATGGTCGTTACGACCTCAACCTCTCAGATCAGGCTCAATCAAGAAAACAAAGACCACCTAAAGCAAAATCAACAAATCAGGCAAATGTAGCGGTCTCGTTATTTTATTTTACCTGGCATAGCTACCAGGGTCGAACACAGGGAGCACTGTAGAGTAAACCAATGAAGTAGTCGAAAATCCAAATAAAGTAAATAAAAAGAAAAAAGGTGGTTTTTAGGGTTTTCAAATTTTTTCTATAATTTTTAAAATTAAGAAAAAGGTGTAAAGGAAATTAAAAAGGCATAAACACACAATTATTTAACACAACAAAAATGATCAGAAAATAAAAATTAAAATATTTTGGTTTTTATAAATATTTAAGTGTTTTTGGTATTTTTCTTATAATTTTCTGATTTTTAGTTAATTTTCTAAAAATGAAATAAGGTCAAAAATGCTAAACAGTGTACATGATCTAAAGGCAAGTTAAAATACATAAATGCCTGTAAAATCTCAACAGAAATTTTATGTAAAACTATAGACTAAAATCTAACTACAGAAGAAGAAAACATATTTTTTTTATTTTTTTTTCTGAATTTTTAATGATTTTTATTTTATTTGCAATGTTTTTTAATTTTTATGGTTTTTATAAATCCAAATGCAATGAAAATTGGACATAAGTAAAAACACAACAAAAGAAATACACAGCAATTTTTTTGGAATTTTTAAAGGGATTTTAATATTTTTAATTGATTTTTCAAATTGGACAGTAGCAATTTTTGAGGTTTTTGAATATTTAAAAATAACAAACAAAAACCAAATGAACCCAAAAATTTACAGAAATTCCTACACCATGGCAGGGGCCATGTTTCGAAAATTCATAATTTTTAGACTAAAATTGCTATTTATTCAAACCAATCAAAGAGGCACATCATACAAGGACCTAAATGCAATTATGAAAAGTATCCAGCTAATTAATAACACGTGGAAAGAGTATGGGCTAGAATATGCAAAAAGTCCAAATCTGCACGAGGGTGGCACGTGAAACATACAAGCAGGGGTATAAGTGCAATTCCTATTTATAAAAATTCAATCAATAACAACCATGAAGTTCGGGTAAAAATATGCAAATAACCCAGATAGCACGTGGCATACCACGTGAAGCTTAAACATATGGACTAAAGTGCAAATTCTAAGAGTATAAGGTCCTAAGTGCAAATTATCAAAAATAACACAATGGGTAACAAATATTTACAAGACTAAGGCTGAAATGTAATACAGAAAGGAGGGCCTAAGCAAGTTACCCTTCTTATTACAGATCCAAGGACTGAACAAGTCCTCACTTATGATCGGACGGTGGAGAGTCTCAGATATCAGTTCGGCGATGGACGTGTGAGATCTGATCCTCAGATGGATCGCATGGTCGAGAGCTCCCCAGAGACGAACGGTCACGATCAGAACTGGCGAGAGACTCGATCCAACGACGGAGACACCTTCTGGAAGAACGGCGAAGAACTCGCCTCCGGTGAGCTTCGACCGGCTTCTATGTGCTGTTGAGGCGTCTGATGAATACTCATTCATCACTCTTTATTCTTATATTTTAGCTACAAAAACCTTTGCAAATGCATGTATATGTTTGTAAATACAAATAATTACCAAAAAGCATGCATAGTGTAAAAACTAATAATTAGCATGTTTTTGTGCAAAAATAAAAGAATAAAGAATTAAAAGAAAAAGAGGGAAATATTTAGAATAAATATTAAGCAACCTAATCCCAAGGGAGGGCTCAGCATGGGCCTGACCGCATAAAAGCTAAAGTAGAGAGAGATAGGGAGCTCATGTGTGTAAATATACCTGTAAATATAATAAAAATATTTTCCTCTAAAAATAAAATAAAATGGGTTTGTTTATATTTGTATATATTTGTAAATACAAAAATCAAAATAAAAATAGAAAAAATTAAAAGAAAATAAAAATGACCTTCCTTATACATATTCACCATGTATATAAACCCACACTTATATTTATTTAGCCTTGTAAATAAATAAATTAAAATCCCTAAAAATTTGTATATATTCTATCTTTTATGTTAAATAAATAAAATAAAAACCCTAAAAACAAAGATTAAATAAAAGAACAAAATTAAAAACCAAAAAGAACATTGTACATATACCATGTATATAATTGTATTTATCTATTTATTTAACCCTTGTAAATAAATAAAAAAAATAAATAAAAACATCAAAATATTCCTAATTTTATGCTATAAATAAATAAAATATAAAATGGGAATAAAAATGCACAAAAATAATTAATTAAAAATCAAAAATTAAAAATCAATAATGTGTATATACCTATATATAGCACTATATTGTAAATACTTTATTTTTATTTCGAAAAATTAATTAAAAATCTCAAAAAAATAGAAAAAAAAATAAAATAAACATTTTCATGTTTTAAATTTTTCTTAATTCGATCATTTACTATTTTTAATAAAATA